>JAWHQI010000612.1:185000-479897 GCA_033032865.1 Dactylorhiza incarnata | reverse complement strand
GGGTTTATGAGTTTATCTATGAGTTTATCTAGGAGTTTATTTAGGGTTTTATATAGGGATTTATCTAAGGGTTTATCTAGGGGTAAATCTAGGGTTTATCTACGGGTTTATCTAGATGTTTATTTAGGAGTTTATCTATGTCTTTATCTAGGGTTTATCAAGGGGTTTATCATAGATTTAACTAAGGGTTTATCTGGAGGTTTATCTAGGGTTTATCTAGGAGTTTATTTAGAGGTTTATCTAGGTGTTTATGCAGGGGATTATCTAGGAGATTACAAGGGGTTTATCTAGGGTTTTATCTAGTGGATTATTTAGGAATTCATCTCAGGATTTATCTAGGGATTTATCTATGAGTTTATCTAGGGGTTTATTTAGGAGTTTATCTAGGGGTTTATCAATGAGTTATCTAAGGATTTATCATAAATTTAACTATGAGTTTATCTAGGGGTTTATCTAGGAGTTTGTCTAGGGATTGATCTAGGGGTTTATTTAGGCATTTATCTAGCGGTTTATTTAGGGATTTATATAAGGGGTTTATTTAGGTGTTTATCTAGGGGTTTATCTAGCAGTTTATATAGGGATTATCTAAGGGTTTATCTAGGGGTACATCTTGGGGCTTATTTAGGGGTTTATCTAGGAGGTTTATATGTGGGTTTATCTAGGAGTTTATCTAGCAGTTTATATTGGGGATTATCTAAGGGTTTATATAGGGTTATATCTTGGGGCTTATCTAGAGGTTTATCTAGGAGGTTTATATAGGGGGTTTATCTAGGGGTTTATCTTGGGGTTTATTTAGGGGTTTATTTAGGGGTTTATTTAGGGGTTTATTTATGGGTTTATTTAGTGGTTTATATAGGAGTTTACCTAAGGGTTACCTAGGGGTTTATTTAGGTGTTTATCTAGGGATTAACTAGGGGTTTATATAGGGGATTATCTAGGGGTTTTTCTATGGGTTTATTTAAGGGTTTATCATAGATTTAACAAGGGGTTTGTTTTGGGGTTCGCCTAGTGTTGTATATAGGGGTTTATATATAGATTTATTTAGGTGTTTATTTAGTGATTTATTTTGGAGTTTATCGAGGGGTTCATCTAGTGGTTTATCTAGGAGTTTATAAGTTTATCTAGGGGTTTATCTAGGAGTTTATCTATGGGTTTATCTAGGAGTTTATCTATGGGTTTATCCATGGGTTTATATTTGAGTTTATCTAGGGGTTTATCTAGAGGTTTATCTAGGGGTTTATCTAGTGGATTATATAGAGGCTTATCTAGGGGTTTATTAGGGGTTATCTAGGGGTTTATAAATGGGTTTATCTAGGGGTTTATCAAGAGGTTTATTTAGGCAATTATTTATGGGATTATCTAGGGGTTTATCTATGGGTTTATTTAGGGGTTTATCTAGGGGTTTATCTAGGGATTTTTCTAGGTGTTAATTTAGGGGTTTATCTAGGTGTTTATCTTAGGGTTTATCTTGGGGTTTATCTATAAGTTTATCTTGGGGTCTATCACGGTTTTAACTAGGAGTTTATCTAGGTGTTTACATAGGGGTTTACGAGGGGTTTATTTAGCTGTTTATCTAAGGTTTATCTATGGATTTATCTTTGGGTTTATCTAGGGGTTTATCTAGTGGTTTATCTAGGGGTTTATCTAGCAGTTTTTCTAGAGATTTATCTAGGGGTTTATTTAAGGGTTGACCACATATTTAACTAGGGGTGTATCTAGAGGTTTTTCTATGGGTTTATTTAGGGGGTTATCTACAGATTTATTTAGGCATTTATCTAAGTGTTTATCGAGGAGTTTATCTAGGTGTTCATCTAGGGGTTTATCTAGTGGTTTATGGGTTTATCTAGGGGTTTATCTAGGAGTTTATCTAGGGGTTTATTTAGGGGTTTATCTAGTGGTTTATCTGAGGTTTATCTAGGGGATTAGGTTTTATCTAGTGGTTTATTTAGGTGTTTATCTAGGAGTTTATCTAGGGGATTATCTAGGGTTTATCAAGAGGTTAATCTAGGGGTTTATCTAATGGTTAATTTAGGAATTTATCTAGGGATTTATCTTGGGGTTTATCTAGGAGTTTATCTAGGGGTTTATCTAGGTATTTATCTAGTGGTTTATATAGGGGTTTATCTAGGGGTTTATCAAGAGGTTTATCTAGGGGTTTATCTAGGCAATTATTTATGGGATTATCTAGGGGTTTATCTAGGGGTATATTTAGGGGATTACCTAGGGGTTTATCTAAGGATTTATCTAGGGGTTTATCTAGGGGTTTATTTAGGGGTTTATCCAAGGGTTTATCTTGGGATTTATCTATTGGTTTATCTAGGGGTCTATCATGGGTTTAATTAGGAGTTTAGCTAGGGGTTTATTTAGGGGTTTACTAGGTGTTTATTTAGCTGTTTATCTAGGGTTTATCTATGAGTTTATCTAGGGGTTTATCTAGGGGTTTATCCAAGGGTTTAGCTAGGAGTTTATCTAGAGGTTTATCTAGGGGTTTATCTAAGGGTTGACCACATATTTAACTAGGGGTGTATCTAGAGGTTTTTCTATGGGTTTATTTAGGTGGTTATCTATAGATTTATTTAGGCATTTATCTAAGTGTTTATCGAGGAGTTTATCTAGGGGTTCATCTAGTGGTTTATGAGTTTATCTAGGGGTTTATCTAGGAGTTTATCTAGGGATTTATCTAGGGTTTTATCTAGTGGTTTATCTAGGGTTTATCTTAGGTTTATATAGGGGATTAGGTTTTATCTAGGGGTTTATTTAGGTGTTTATCTAGGTGTTTTTCTAGGGGATTATCTAGGAGTTTATCAAGAGGTTTTTGTAGGGGTTTATCTAGTGGTTAATTTAGGAATTTATCTAGGGGTTTATCTTGGTGTTTATCTATGAGTTTATCTAGGTGTTTATCTAGGTGTTTATCTAGGGGTTTATCTAGGGTTTTATTTTGAAGTTTATCTAGGGGCTTATCTAGGTGCTTATCTATGGGTTTATCAAAGGGTTTATCACATATTTAATTAGGAGTTTATCTATGGATTTATCTAGGGGTTTGTCTATGAGTTTATTTAGTGGTTTATCTATAGATCTACTTAAGCCTTTATCTAGGGGTTCATTTAGGGGTTTATCTAGGGGTTTATGAGTTTGTCTAGGGATTTATCTAGGAGTTTATCAAGGGGTTTATCAAGGGGTTTATATATCAATTTATTTAGGTATTTATCTATCAATTTTTCTCGTGGTTTATCTAGGGGTTCATCTAGGGGTATATGGGTTTATCTAGTGGTTTTTAGGGGTTTATCTAGGAGTTTATCTAGGGATTTATCAATGGATTTATCTAGGTGTTTATCTATGTGTTTATTTAGGGGTATATCTAGCAGTTTATATAGGGGATTATCTGAGGGTTTGTCTAGGGGTACATCTCGGGGCTTATTTAGGGGTTTATCTAGGAAGTTTATACATGAGTTTATCTAAGGGTTTATTTAAGGGTGTATATAGGTGTTTACCTAAGGGCTACCTATGGGTTAAATAAGGGTTTATTAGGTGTTTATTATGGGTTTATCTAGGGGTTTATATAAGTGTTTATCCAGGGGTTTATATGTAAGTTTATCTAGGGGTTTATCCATGGGTTTATTTAGAAGTTTACTTAGATATCTATCTAGGGTTTATCTAGGGGATTATCTTGGGGTTTGTCTAAGGGTTTATCACAGATTTAACAAGGGGTTTATTTAGGGGTTTGTCTGTGGGTGTATCTAGGGGTTTATCTATAGATTTGTTTAGGTGTTTATCTAGGAATTTATTTAGGAGTTTATCTAGGGGTTCATCTAGGGGTTTATGTAGGAGTTTATGAAATTATGGGTATATCTAAGAGTTTATCTACGGGTTTATCTAGGGGTTTATATATGGGTTTATCTTGGGGTTTACCTAGAGGATTATCGAGGGGTTTATCTAGGGGATGATCTAAAGGATTATCTAGGGGTTATCTAGGGGTTTACCTAGGGGTTTATCAAGGGGTTTATCTAGGGGTATATCTTGGGTTTATCATGAGATTTATCTAGTCGATTTTCTAGAGGATTATCTAAAGGAGTATCTAGGGGTTTATCTAGGGGTTTATCTAAGGGTTTATCTAAGGGTTTATTTATTGGTTTATCCAGGGGTTTATCTAAAGGTTTATCTATGGGTATATCTATGGGTTTATCACGGGTTTAACTAGGAGTTTATCTACGGGTTTATCTAGGGTTTATATATGGGTTTATCCAGGAGTTTTCCTACAGGTTTATCTAGGGGTTTATCTAGGGGATTATCTAGTGGTTTATCTAGGGGTTTACCTAGCGGTATATCTAGGGGTTTATCTAGGGTTTATCATGAGGTTTATCTAGGCGATTTTCTGGGGGATTATCTCAGGGAGTATCTTGGGGTTTATTTAGGGGCTTATCTAGTGGTTTATCTAGGAGTTTATCTAGGGGTTTATTTAGGGGTTTATCCAGGGGATTTATCTTGGGGTTTATCTATGGGTATATCAAGGGGTTTATCACGGGTTTAACAAGGAGTTTATCTAGGGGTTTATTTAGATGTTTATCTAGGGTTTATCTATGGGTTTAACCAGGGGTTTATCTAGGGGTTTATTTAGGGGTTTATCTAGGGGTTTATTTAAGGGTTTATCTAGGGGTATATCTACGAGTTTATCTAGGGTTTATCTAGTGGTTAAATTAGGAATTTATTTAGTGTTTATCTAGGTGTTTATCTAGGGGTTTATCTAGGTGTTTATCTAGGGGTTTATCTAGGGGTTTATTTAGGAGTTTATTTAGAAATTTATCTAGGGGGTTTATCTAGGTTTTTTTAAGGATTTATCTATAAGTTTATCTAAGAGTTATCATAGCTTTAGCTAGGAGTTTACCGAGGGGTTTATATAGGGGTTTGTCTAGGAGTTTATCCAGTGGTTTATCTATAGATCTACTTAAGTATTTATCTAGGGGTTTATCTAGGAATTTATCTAAGGGTTCATCTAGTGGTTTATTTGGGGGTTTATCTAGGGGTTCATCTAGAATTTTATCTAGGAGTTTATCTAGGAGATTATCTAGGGGATTATCTAGGGGCTTATCTAAGGGTTTATATAGGTGTTTATTTAAGGGGTTTATTTAGGGTTTTATGTATGGGTTTATCTAGGGGTTTATCTAGGTGTTTATCTAGGGATTTATTTAGGTGTTTTCCTAGGTGTTTATCTAGGGATTTATCTAGGGGTTTATCTATGTGTTTATCTAAGGGTTTATCTATGTGTTTATCTAGGGGTTTATGAAGGGGGTTAATCCAGGGGTTATCTAGGGGTTTATCTAGCGGTTTATATAGGGGATTATCTAAGGGTTGGTGAAGGGGTATATCTTGGGGCTTATCTAGGGGATTTATATATGGGTTTATCTAGGGGTTTATTTACGAGTTTATATAGAGGTTTACTCAAGGGTCTACCTAGGGGTTATCTAGGGGTTTATCAATGTATTTATCTAAGGGTTTATTTAGGGGTTTATCTTTGAGTTTATCTAGGGGTTTATATAGGGTAATATCTAAGGGTTTGTCTAGGGGTATATCATTGGGTTTATCCATTGGTTTATTTAAGGGGTTTATAGTGGTTTATCTAGGGGTTTATCTAGAGGTTTATTTAGGGGTTTATCCAGGGGTTCACCTATGGGTTTATTTAGGTGTTTATCAAGGGTTTATTTGGGGGTTTATCTAGGGGTTTATCAAATGGTTTATCTAGGGGTTTATCTATGAATTTATCTAGAGGTTTATCTAGGGGTTTATCTAGGGATTATCTAGGAGTTTATCAATGGGTTTATCTAGTGGTTTATTTAGAAATTTAATTAGGGGTTTATCTAAGGGTTTTTCTATGGGATTATTGAAGGGTTTATCATAGATTCATCTAGGGGTTTATCTAGGGGTTTATCTATGGGTTTGTCTAGGGTTTTATGTTGGGGTTTATCTATAGATTTTATAGGTGTTTGTCTAGGGTTTTATCTAGGAGTTTATCTAGTTGTTCATCTAGGGGTTTATCTAGGTGTTTTTGGGTTTATCTAGGGGTTTATATGTGTGTTTATCTAAGGTTTATCCATAGATTTATCTAGGAGGTTATCTTGAGATTTATCTAGGGGTTTATCAAGAGGATTATCTAGGAGATTACAAGGGGTTTATCTAATATTTTATCTAGTGGTTTATTTAGGAATTTATCTCGGGGTTTATCTAGGGATTTATATATGAGTTTATCTAGGGTTTATCTAGGGGTTTATTTAGGAGTTTATCTTGGGGTTTATCTGGGGGTTTATTTAGGTGTTTATCTATGGGTTATCTAAGGGTTTATCATAAACTTAACTTGGAGTTTATCTAGGGGTTTATCTAGGAGTTTGTCTAAGGGTTGATCTAGGGGTTTATCAAGGCATTTATCTATGGGTTTATTTAGGGGTTTAGATAGGGGTTTATTTAGGAGTTTATCTATGGGTTTATCTAGGGGGTTTATCTAAGAGTTTATCATAGATTTAACTAGGAGTTTATCTAGGGATTTATCTAGGGGTTTGTCTAGGAGTTTATCTAGTGGCTTATCTATAGATCAACTTAGGTGTTTATCTAGGGGTTTATCTAGGAGTTTATCTAAGGGTTCATTTAGGGGTTTATATATGGGTTTATGGGTTTATCTAGGTGTTTATCTAGAGGTTTATCTTAGGATTTATCTAGGGGTTTATCTAGTGGTTTATCTAGTGGTTTATCTAGTGGTTTATCTAGAGGTTAATCTAGGAGTTTATCTAGGGGATTATCTAGGGGATTATCTAGGGGATTATCTAGGGGTTTATCTAGGGGTTTATCTAGAGGGTTTATCTAGGCATTTTTGTAGTGGTTTTTAGGTGTTTTCTTAGGGGTTTATCTAGGGGTTTATATAGAGGTTTATCTAGGGGTTTATCTATGGGTTTATCTAGGGGTTTATCTAGAAGTTTATCTTAGAGTTTATCTATGGGTATATCTAGGGGTTTATCACGTGTTTAACTAGGAGTTTATCTAGTGGTTTATCTAGAGGTTTATATATCAATTTATCGAGGGGTTTATCTATAAATTTATCTAGGGGTTTATCTAGGGGCTAATCTAGTGGTTTATCTAGGAGTTTATCTAGGGGTTTTTTTAGGAGGTTATCCAGGGATTTTTCTATAGATTTATCTATGGGTTTATCTAGGGGTTTATATAGGGGTGTACCTAAGGGTTTGTCTAGGGGTATATCTTGGGGTTTATCCATGGGTTTATTTAAGTGGTTTATATAGGGGTTTATCTAGAGGTTTATTTAGGGGTTTCTCTAGGGGTTTACCTAAGGTTTATTTAGGTGTTTATCAAGGGTTTATCTAGTGATTTTTCTATGGGTTTATCTAGGGTTTTATTTTAGGGTTTGTCTAGGGGACTTTCCAAGGGTTTATTTAGGGATTTATCTAAGAGTTTATCTAGAGGTTTATCTAGGGTATTATCTAGGTGTTTATCATGGGGTTTATCTAGGGAATTATTTAGGAATTTATTTAGGGGTTTATCTAGGGCTAATGGTTTATCAATGGGTTTATCGAAGGATTTATCATAGATTTATCTAAGGGTTTATCTATAGATTTATGTAGGTGTTTATCTAGGTGTTTTTATAGGAGTTTACCTAGGGGTTCATCAATGGGTTTATCTAGGAGTTTGTCTATGGGTTGATCTAGGGGTTTATCTAGGCATTTATCTAAGGGTTTATTTAGGGGTTTAGATAGGGGTTTATTTAGGAGTTTATCTAGGGGTTTATCTTGAGGGTTTATCTAGGGGGTTTATCTAGGGATTTATCTATGAGTTTATCTAAGAGTTTATCATAGATTTAACTAGGAGTTTATCTAGGAGTTTAACACGGGGTTTGTCTAGGAGTTTATCAAGTGGCTTATCTATAGATCTACTTAAGTGTTTATCTAGGGGTTTATCTTGAAGTTTATTTAAGGGTTCATTTAGGGGTTTATATATATGGGTTTATCTAGGAGTTTATCTAGGGGTTAATTAGTGGTTTATCTAGAGGTTTATCTAGTGGTTTATCTAGAGGTTAATCTAAGGGTGTATCTAGGGGATTATCTAGTGGATTATCTAGGGGCTTATCTAGGGGTTTATCTAGGGGTTTCTAGAGGATTTATCTAGGTGTTTATCACGTGTTTAACTAGGAGTTTATCTAGAGGTTTATATATCAATTTATCAAGGGGTTTATCTATCATTTTATCTAGGGCTGTATCTAGTGGTTTATTTAGGGGTTATCTAAGAGGTTATCCAGGGATTTTTCTATAAATTTATCTAGGGGTTTATATAGGGGAGTACCTAAGGGTTTGTCTAGGGCTATATCTTGGGGTTTATCCATGAGTTTATTTAAGAGGTTTATGTAGGGGTTTATTTAGGGGTTTATCTAGAGGTTTATTTAGGTGTTTAACTAGTGGTTTACCTAGTATTTATTTAGGTGTTTATCAAGGGTTTATCTAGTGGTTTTTCTATGGGTTTATCTAGGGGTTTATTTTAAGGTTTATCTAGGTGTTTATCTAGAGGTTTATTTTAGGGTTTATCTAGGTGTTTATCTAAGGGTTTATCTTGAAGTTTATCTAGAGATTTATCTAGGGCATTATCTAGGGTATTATCTAGGGGGTTTATCTAGTGAATTATTTAGGAATTTATTTAGGAGTTTATCTAGGTGTTTATCTAGGGCTAATGGTTTATCCATGGGTTTATCGAAGGGTTTTTCATAGATTTATCTAGGAGTTTATCTATAGATTTATGTATGTGTTTATCTAGGTGTTTATATAGGAGTTTATCTAGGGGTTCATGAATGGGTTTATATAGGGGTTTATGGGTTTATCTAGGGGTTTGTATGGTGGTTTCTAGAGGTTTATCCAAGGATTTATCAAGGAGTTTATATAGAGGTTTATCTAGAGTTTTATAAATGGGTTTATCTAGGGGATTATCAAGAGATTTATCTAGGTGTTTATCTAGTGGTTTATTTAGGAATTTATCTAGCGTTTATCAAGGGATTTATCTATGGGTTTATCTAGGTGTTTATCTAAGGGTTTATCTAGGGGGTTTATTTAGGAGTTTATCTAGGGGGTTTATTAAGGGTTTATTTAGGGGTTTATCTAAGTGTTTATCCAGGGGTTTATATGTAAGTTTATCTAGGGGTTTATCCATGAGTTTATTTAGAAGTTTATCTAGATGTCTATCTAGGGGTTTATCTAGGGGATTATCTTGGGGTTTATCTAGGGGTTTATCTATTGGTTTATCTAAGGGTTTATGACAGATTTAACAAGGAGTTTATTTAGGGGTTTGTATATGGGTGTATCTAGGGGTTTATCTATAGATTTTTTTAGGTGTTTATCTAGGAATTTATTTAGGAGTTTATCTAGGGGTTCATCTAGGGGTTTATGTAGGAGTTTATGAGATTATCTAGGGGTATATCTAAGAGTTTATCTATGGGTTTAGCTAGGGGTTTATATATGGGTTAATCTAGGGGTTTACCTAGAGGTTTATCGAGGGGTTTATCTAGGGGATGATCTAAAAGATTATCTAGTGGTTTATCTAGGGGTTTACCTAGGAGTTTATCTAGGGGTTTATCTAGGGTTTATCATGAGGTTTATCTAGGCGATTTTCTAGAGGATTTTCTAGGGGAGTATCTAGGGGTTTATCTAGGGGTTTATTTAAGGGTTTATCTAAGGGTTTATTTATGGGTTTATCCAGGGGTTTATCTTGAGGTTTATCTTGGGGTTTATCTATGGGTATATCTATGGGTTTATCACGGGTTTAACTAGGAGTTTATCTACGGGTTTATCTAGGGGTTTATATATGGGTTTATCCAGGGGTTTACCTACAGGTTTATCGAGGGGTTTATCTAGGGGATTATCTAAAGGATTATCTAGTGGTTTATCTAGGGGTTTACCTAAGTGTTTATCTATGGGTTTATCTAGGGTTTATCATGAGGTTTATCTAGGCAATTTTCTGGGGGATTATCTCGAGGAGTATCTATGGGTTTATTTAGCGGCTTATCTAGGGGTTTATCTAGGAGTTTATCTAGGGGTTTATTTATGGGTTTATCTAGAGGATTTATCTTGGGGTTTATCTATGGATATATCAAGGGGCTTATCACGGGTTTAACTAGGAGTTTATCTAGGGGTTTACTAGGGGTTTATTTAGATGTTTATCTAGGGTTTATCTCTGTGTTTAACCATGGGTTTATCTAGGGGTTTATTTATGGGTTTATCTAGGGGTTTATTTAGGTGTTTATCTAGGGGTTTATCTACGAGTTTATCTAGGGTTTATCTAGTGGTTAATTTAGGAATTTATTTAGGGTTTATCTTGGTGTTTATCTAGGGGTTTATCTAGGTGTTTATCTAGGGGTTTATCTAGGGGTTTATCTAGGGGTTTATTTAGGAGTTTATTTAGAAGTTTATCTAGCGGTTTATCTAGGGTTTTTCTAGGAATTTATCTATGAGTTTATCTAAAAGTTATCACAGCTTTAACTAGGAGTTTACCGAGGGGTTTATATAGGTGTTTGTCTAGGAGTTTATCTAGTGGTTTATCTATAGATCTACTTAAGTATTTATCAAGGGGTTTATCTAGGAATTTATCTAAGGGTTCATCTAGTGGTTTATTTGGTGGTTTATCTAGGGGTTCATCTAGAGGTTTATCTAGGAGTTTTTCTAGGAGATTATCTAAGGGATTATCTAGGGGCTTATCTAGGGGTTTATTTAAGGGTTTTATCTAGGGTTTTATGTAGGAGTTTATCTAGGGGTTTATCTAGGTGTTTATCTAGGGGTTTATTTAGGTGTTTATCTAGGTGTAGGGATTTATCTAGGGGTTTATCTATATGTTTATCTCAGGGTTTATCTATGTGTTTATCTAGGGGTTTATGAAGGGGCTAATCCAGGGGTTATCTGGGGGTTTATCTATCAGTTTATATAGGGGATTATCTAAGGGTTAGTGTAGGGGTATCTTGGGGCTTATCTAGGGGGTTTATATATGGGTTTATCTAGGAGTTTATTTAGGGGTTTATATAGAAGTTTACTTAAGTGTCTACCTAGGGGTTATCTAGGGGTTTATCAATGGATTTATCTAAGGGTTTATCTTTGAGTTTATCTAGAGGTTTATATAGGGTAATATCTAAGGGTTTGTCTAGGGGTATATCATAGGGTTTATCCATTGGTTTATTTAAGGGGTTTATAGTGGTTTATCTAGGGGTTTATTTAGAGGTTTATTTAGGGGTTTATCTAGGGGTTCACCTATGGGTTTTTTAGGTGTTTATCAAGCGTTTATTTGGGGGTTTATCTATGGGTTTATCTAGGGATTTATCAAATGGGTTATCTATGAAATTATCTAGAGGTTTATCTAGGGGTTTATCTATGGATTATCTAGGAGTTTATCAATGGGTTTATCTAGGCATTTATCTAGTGGTTTATTTATTAATTTAATTAGGGGTTTATCTAGGGGTTTATCTATGGGTTTTTCTATGAGATTATTGAAGGGTTTATCATAGATTCATCTTGGGGTTTGTCAAGGGTTTTATGTCGGGGTTTATCTATATATTTTATAGGTGTTTGTCTAGGGCTTTATCTAGGAGTTTATCTAGTTGTTCATCTAAGGGTTTATCTAGGGGTTTGTGGGTTTATCTAGGGGTTTATATGTGGGTTTATTTAAAGTTTATCCAGGGATTTATCTAGGAGGTTATCTAGAGATTTATATAGGGGTTTATCAAGAGGATTATCTAGGAGATTACAAGGGGTTTATCTACAATTTTATCTAGTGGTTTATTTAGGAATTTATCTCGGGGTTTATCTAGGGATTTATCTGAGTTTATCTAGGGGTTTATCTAGGGTTTATTTAGGGGTTTATTTAGGAGTTTATCTAGGAGTTTATCTAGGGGTTTATTTATGGGTTTATCTATGGGTTATCTAAGGGTTTATCATAAATTTAACTTGGAGTTTATCTAGGGGTTTATCTAGGAGTTTGTCTAAGGGTTGATTTAGGGGTTTATCTAGGCATTTATCTAGGGGTTAATTTAGGGGTTTAGATAAGGGTTTATTTAGGAGTTTATCTATGGGTTTATCTAAGAGTTTATCATGGATTTAACTAGGAGTTTATCTAGGGGTTTGTCTAGGAGTTTATCGAGTGGCTTATCTATAGATCAACTTAGGTGTTTATCTAGGGGTTTATCTAGGAGTTTCTCTAAGAGTTCATTTAGGGGTTTATATATGGGTTTATGGGTTTATCTAGGTGTTTATCTAGGGTTTTATCTAAGGATTTATCTAGGGGTTATCTAGTGGTTTATCTAGTGGTTTATCTAGTGGTTAATCTAGGGGTTTATCTAGGGGATTATCTAGGGGATTATCTAGGGGTTTATCTAGGGATTTATCTAGAGGGTTTATCTAGGTATTTTTGTAGTGGTTTTTTAGGTGTTTTCTTAGGGGTTTATCTAGGGGTTTATATAGGGGTTTATATAGGGGTTTATATAGGGGTTTATCTAGGGGTAAATCTATGGGTTTATCTAGAGGTTTATCTAGAAGTTTATCTTAGAGTTTAAATATGGGTATATCTAGGGGTTTATCATGTGTTTAACTAGGAGTTTATCTAGAGGTTTATATATCAATTTATCGAGGGGTTTATATATCAATTTATCGAGGGGTTTATCTATCAATTTATCTAGGGGTTTATCTAGGGGTTAATCTAGTGGATTATCTAGGAGTTTATCTAGGGGTTTTTCTAGAAGGTTATCCAGGGATTTTTCTTTAGATTTATCTAGGGGTTTATATAGGGGAGTACCTAAGGGTTTGTCTAGGGGTATATCTTGGGGTTTATCCATGGGTTTATTTAAGTGGTTTATATAGGAGTTTATCTAGAGATACCTCAAGCTTTTGTGGTCCGTGAAGATTTCAACCTTCGCACCATACACGTAGTGCCGCCACAAATTCAACACAAAAATTACCGCCGCCAACTCCAAGTCGTGGACGGGGTAATTTCTCTCATGAGGCTTTAGCTGCCTCGACTCATAAGCTATCATGTTTCCATGCTGCACAAGCACGCAACCAGAACCACACCCTGACGCGTCGCTGAAAATTTGGAATCCCTCAGTCCCACTTGGAAGACTTAGGATTAGAGAGGACATCAATCTTTCCTTCAAGGTCTCGAACGCACGAGCACACTCTGGCGTCCACACAAACTTCTGGTCCTTACGGGTAAGAGTGGTGAGGGGCAAATCCATCAGCGAAAAGTTCTCAACGAACCTTCTGTAGTAACCGGCTAGTCCAAGGAAACTCCGGACTTCCGCCACGGTTCTCAGTACAGGCCAATATCTAATGGCTTCAATCTTCGCAGGATCCACCACCACCCCATCTCCACTAATCACGTGGCCCAAGAATGCCACTTTCCCGATCTAGAACTCGCACTTTGAGAACTTCGCATAAAGCTGGTTCTTCCTCAATGTCTGCAACACTATTCTCAGATAAGACTCATGCTCCGCCTTCGACTTCGAATACACTAAGATGTCGTCAATGAACACCACCACGAACGAATCCAGGTATTGTCGAAACACTCGATTTATTAAATCCATGAACAATGACGGCGCGTTCGTCAAACCGAACGGCATCACCGAGAACTCAAAATGACCATATCTCGTCCCAAACGCCGTCTTGGGAATATCCTCTTCTCGAATCCTTAACTGATAGTAACCCGACTTTATGTCCAACTTGGAGTAAACCGTCGACCCCACCAGCTGATCAAACAAATCATTGATTCGCAGAATCGGGTACTTATTCTTGATGGTCAACTTATTCAACTCGCGGTAGTCTATGCACAACCGCATACTACCATCCTTCTTCTTAACGAACTACACCGGCGCACTCCAAGGTGAGGAGCTGGGCCTAATATACCCCTGCTCTAGCAACTCTTGCAACTGCACCTTTAACTCGGTCAGTTCCTTCGGTGCCATCCTAAACGGAGGATGCGAAACCGACCTCACATCCGGCACCAACTCAATTGAAAAGTCGATTTCACGCTGAGGAGGTGCTCCCGGAAGCTCCTCAGGGAACACATCCTCGAATTCCTCCACCACTGGCACTTCTCCTATCGCCAACTTTGTGGAGTGAGTCTCCAACAAAGCGACAAATGCCTCACCTCCTTGATTCATCGCACATACCATTTGCATGGCAGAAATCAAGGAGCAGGCCACTCCGCATAGGCCCTCGAACTTGACCTCTGCTCTTCCTTCCCTCCTTAAGGTCACCACCTTCAACAGGCAGTCAATACTAGCTCATTGCTCTGCAAGCCAGTCCATCCCCAGGATGATGTCAAATTTGGCTAGTGGTAGAATTGCTGCTACCAACTCGAAATCACACTCACAAATCCTCAGCACAATACATCCTTTCCTTCCAGTGGTCTTGAAAGACCCATTCGGCATGCGCACACTAAGCTCCGCCTCTGCCTCGACAGACTCAACAACAATCCTCCGGGTAAAGCTCTCCGTGAGAAAAGAGTGTGACGCTCCCATGTCGAACAAAACTTTAGAGGGATAGCCAGAAACTAGCATGAAGCCTGACACGCGTATAACGAATATGAAAGGTCGCAAATAGGTTAAGACTATTAAACGAAACTCTGAACTTTCGTACCTATCACCACGTCAGGTTGACGAATTGCTTCCTGCTTCCCGATGTTGTACGCTCTAGGCTGCACAGGAGGGAAACGGGAAGCACTGGACTCCGCCTTCCCTTTCTCCCCAACACTAGGACCAGAACGCACCGACTGCTCCTGCCTCTGCTCTGGCTTAACTCCACTCTCGAAACAGAACCGAGCTATGTGGCCCACTTTGCCACACTTGTAGCATGTCACTGGCCCCTTGGAACGAAACTCTCCAGAAGCCGCACCGCTCCTCTCGCCAGTCCTAAAAGGAGGATGCTTTTTCTTCCACCAACTTTTCTCAGACTTCCCCGGAGACTGAGATGGTTAACTTTATCCCTACTTTGCCACCAAGCCCTTGCGGTGCTGGGTTCGCTCTATATCGTTCTCCAAAGTTTGAGCAGCTTCAACTAAATCATTGAACCCTGCATTCTTTAAGGCTATCAGAGGTTGCCTTAAATTCTCTCGCAGACCCTAATAGAAGAGATTATCCGTCTCCTCATCGTCTGCCATGGTCGTTCCCGCGTAACGACCCAACGAGTAAACTCCTGCAAGTACTCGTCTACCGTCTTCTCGCGCTGCACCAAGTGCAAGAACTGCCGCTGAAGGGCTAACCTCATCGAAGAAGGGATATTGCGCTTCAAGAAGGCATTCCCGAACTCTTCCATAGACGGGGCACGTCCAGGGAAATGACGACCGCTATGATTCACCCACCACAGCTTGGCGTCGCCTTCTAACATAAATGATGCGAACTGGGACTGCTTGTCCTCTAGGGTCTCTGCCGCTTTCAGGAGTTCCTGAATTCTTGCCAACCAATCCTCGGCGTCCGTCGGAGTGCCTACTCCTTTGAACGTCGGAGGATGGAAACTCAAATAGTACTTTAGCTGACGATCTCCTTGCCCAACCGCTCTATCGGCTAACGGCTTTACCTTCCTTACTCCCACCTCCGGTGTCACAGTGACCGGAGTAACAGGAGTCGCAGCCTGCACAACAGGCGTCGCAATCTGTGGCATTGCCGTAGCTTGAGCCGCCACCATTGCCTCTGCTAGCATACGACAAAAGTCTGCCGGGGACACACCCATATTCACCAGGGTTGGGGCCATTGCATTGCTTGCCGACGGCTCCTCTTGACGCCTCGATGTCCCCGCATCACCACCATCCTAGCATAAGCAAGGAAAAACGAATCAAACTCTATTCGCAAGACTCGAACGCAAGGACATTCATGGTCCCGCAAGGTACTCCTATGTGGACAACCTCTTAACGCAATCCGAACACGCTAAACCTCAACAAGAATGCTATTTCCTACCTCTGATACCAAATTGTAACACCTCCCCTGCAATGACTATATAATATGAGTCCGGCCGGGACCCCACAACATATAATCGCCACAGCTTTAGTATTATAAAGTGATATAGATCTAACCATCTCAAAACTCAGAACCAACACAGTGGAAACATTAAATAACCACAGAAGTTGTCCACATCTACATAAGAGTACTACGGCCTTAAGGCCTTACAAAACTCATACGCAAGTCAAAACAAAAGGGCATAGATATGTCCAACAGATCACCACAATCCTAAGCTACCTCGGCATGCAAGCCGGAACAGGTAAAGACATCAAATCAAACAAGAAAGCACGAAAAGTGCACTTCATGAAGCTTAAGCCTTTCTGGATGGCGAGCTAGGTCCAGCCCACGATCCTTGCCCTGCATCCAAATCACAAAGAATGGTATAACGAGGGTCCGCTTTAACTGAGCAACAACGGTGTAACAACACCCTTCCTCCTGGCCGTCCTAGCGGACCTCGGGGAACTACATCACCCTGCAAGTCAGCACTTCGTATGCAAAAGTAATAAACAGTATTGACATAAACATAACAGGCATGAGTGTCACAATCATCATCCACGTTTCTATGTTGAGCAATAAAAGTAAGGGGATCTAGCAATGCAGCATGTATGCAAACCCGGGTTTCACCCAAGGCACCCAATGGCGTGTATGTTTCTATCATAACAACACACATCAACATTTCACAACAAACCAAGGGTACTTATCATTTCCCCCACGGGCGTACAAGCCCAAAGCCAAGAACTCCACTGAGACCTCACCCCTTACATGGTTCATCTTGCCAACGGGCGCATCAGCATACTTGTTCTCGCCACAATCACTACGCCAAAAGCCAAGAACTCCATTGAGACCTCACCCCTTACATGGCTCATCTTGCCAACGGGAGCATCAACATACTTGTTCTCGTCAGTTAGCCCAAAAGGGGACTTGTCTTGCCGGGACACTCTCCCCACATGAATACAAGCATTCACGGGCTAGCCAGCCGACCACAAAGACAAAGCCACGCCTTCACATACACATAACATTTACCCTTTCCAAACCAACGTCCATTCTCACACGAACATAAGGGCAACACATACGACGTTTTCGCCGTCATCGGATTTCTACCAAAATCCCTAAAATGCACGTTAAGCAACATTACCGAATCGAACCACCGGTCACGATTTTGGCTTCACCCAAAATGCCTAATCCACTAACGGAGCGGAACTCTAGTGCAAAATCATGTCGGGGATGGACTCAATCAACCCGATGGTTCTTCTTAAACCAAGGCGACCCAAACCCCTCTCACTTGAGAGCTCCAGTGCAATAAATTTCAGAAAAGTGAAGATAAAAGCAAAGATGCCATACACGCATCCTAAAACCAGGAGGAGAGATGTCGTTACCCTAAGAGTTCTCTTCCTCTCCATGGATCAGTTGAAAGGCACATATAGAAAGAAGCGCCTTCTAGTCCTCTCCACGGATCTGGTCTCAGATCGGCGAACAGAGCTCTGGTGCTCCAACAATGGTGGATCTAGCCTTCTTCTTCCTCCAAACCCTACCTCTATTCTACGCCTCCAAAAGCACAAAGGACTTCCCGAGAAGAGAATAGAACTTCTCTGCCCTAAATAAAACCTTAGTACGCACTTATCTAGACCGTAAGATCAAGATTCAAACAGATTGGACGCCCAGGAAACACTGCTGACGCTCGCTCCCGCGCTCCATCAAACTCCGTTCGACGAACGCTGCTGGCCCTAGCCCTTCGTCGAACTTAGTTCGACGAACGCTACTAGAGCTAGCTCTTCGTCGAACTTAGTTTGACGAACGCTGCTGGTGCTAGCCCTTTGTCGAACTCAGTTCGATGAACGCTGCTGGCGCTAGCCCTTCGTTGAACTCAGTTCGACGAACGCTGCTGGCGCTAGTCCTTCGTCGAACTCAGTTCGACGAACGCTGCTGGCGCTATCCCTTCGTCGAACTCAGTTCGACGAATGCCGCTGGCGCTAGCCCTTTGTCGAACTCAGTTTGACGAATGCTACTGGCACTAGCCCTTCATCGAACTCAGTTCAACGAATGCCACTAGCGTAAGCCCTTCTTCGAACTCAGTTCGACGAACGCTACTGGCGCTAGCCCTTCGTCGAACTCAGTTCGATGAACGCTGCTGGCACTAGCCCTTCGTCGAACTCAGTTCGACGAACGCCGCTGGTGCTAGCCCTTCGTCGAACTCAGTTCTACGAATGCCGCTGGCGCTAGCCCTTCGTCGAACTCAGTTCGACGAATGCCGTTGGCGCTAGCCCTTCGTCGAACTCAGTTCGATGAACGCCTTTTTTTTCATTTCTCAAGAGACAGCTTAACCCTGAATTTCTCGAGAAACTTGACCCTGCATTTCTCGAGAAACTTGACCCCTGCCTTTCATTCTCGAGAAGAAGCTTGAGCGAAGCCAACTCAGCGAAACCTAGGGTGTTACAATTTAGGAGTTTATCTAGGGGTTTATCTTGAGGGTTTATCTAGGGGGTTTATCTAGGGATTTATCTATGAGTTTATCTAAGAGTTTATCATATATTTAACTAGGAGTTTATCTAGGAGTTTATCTAGGGGTTTGTCTAGGAGTTTATCAAGCGACTTATCTATAGATCTACTTAAGTGTTTATCTAGGGGTTTATCTCGGAGTTTATCTAAGGATTCATTTAGGGGTTTATATATATAAGTTTATGGGTTTATCTAGGTGTTTATCTAGGGGTTTATCTAGGGGTTTATGTAGTGGTTTATCAAGTGGTTTATCTAGTGGTTTATTTAGTGGTTTATCTAGAGGTTAATCTAAGGGTGTATCTAGGGGATTATCTAGGGGATTATCTTGGGGTTTATCTAGGGGTTTCTAGAGGATTTATCTAGGTGTTTATGTAGTGGTTTTTCTAGGGTTTTATCTAGGGGTTTATATTGAGGCTTATGTAGGGGTTTATCTGCTAAGAGTTTGTTTTAGAGGTTATCTATGGGTATATCTAGGGGTTTATCACGTGTGTAACTAGGAGTTTATCTAGAGGTTTATATATCAATTTATCGAGGGGTTTATCTATCAATTTATCTGGGGGTTTATCTAGTGGTTTATTTAGGGGTTTATCTAAGAGGTTATCCAAGGATTTTTCTGTAGATTTATCTAGGGGTTTATATAGGGGAGTACCTAAGGGTTTGTCTAGGGGTATATCTTGGGGTTTATCCATGAGTTTATTTAAGAGGTTTATATATGGGTTTATATATGGGTTTATCTAGAGGTTTATTTAGGTGTTTAACTAGGGGTTTACCTAGTGTTTATTTAGGTGTTTATCAAGGGTTTATCTAGTGGTTTTTCTATGGGTTTTTCTAGGGGTTTATTTTAGGGTTTATCTAGGTGTTTATCTAAGGGTTTATCTAGGGGTTTATCTTGAAGTTTATCTAGAGGTTTATCTAGGGCGTTATCTAGGGTATTATCAAGGGGTTTATCTAGGGAATTATTTAGGAATTTATTTAGGGGTTTATCTAGGAGTTTATCTAGCTGTTTATCTAGGGCTAAAGGTTTATCTATGGGTGTATCGAAGGGTTTTTCATAGATTTATCTAGGGGTTTAACTATAGATTAATGTAGGTGTTTATCTAGGTGTTTATATAAGAGTTTATCTAGGGGTTCATGAATGGGTTTATATAGGGGTTTATGGGTTTATCTAGGGGTTTGTCTGGTAGTTTTCTAGAGGTTTATCCAGGGGTTTATCAAGGAGTTTTTATAAAGGTTTATCTAGGGGATTATCAAGGGTATTATCTAGGTGTTTATCAAGTGGTTTATTTGGGAATTTATCTAGGGGTTTATCATGGGGTTTGTCTATGGGTTTATCTAGGTGTTTATCTAGGTGTTTATCTAGGGGGTTTATTTATGAGTTTATCTAGGGGTTTATCTAGGGGGTTTATTTAGGGTTTATCTAGGGGTTTATCTAGGGGTTTATCTAGGGGGTTTATTTAGGAGTTTATATATGGGTTTATCTAGGGGTTTATCTATAGGTTAATCTATGGATTTATCAAAGATTTAACTAGGAGTTTATCTAGGGCTTTATCGAGGGGTTCGTCTAGGAGTTTATCTAGAGGTTTATTTATAAATTTACTTAGGTGTTTATCTATGAGTTTCTCTAGGGGTTCATCTAGGGGTTTATCTAGTGGTTTATCTAAGGGTTTATCTATGGGTTTATCGAAAGGTTTATCATAGATTTATCTAGGGGTTTATCTAGGGGTTTGTCAATGGGTTTATCCAGGGGTTTATCTAGGTGTTTATCTTGGGGTTTATTTAAGAGTTTATCTAGTGGTTTATCTGTGGGTTTATCTAAGGGTTTATCACAGATTTAACTAGGAGTTTACCTAGGGGTTTATCGAGGGGTTCTTCTAAGAGTTTATCTAGAGGTTTATTTATAAATTTACTTAGTTTTTTATCTAGGAGTTTATCTAGGGGTTCATCTAGGGGTTTATCCAGGGGTTTATGGGTTTTCTAGGGGTTTATCTAGGGGTTTATCTAGGGTTTTATATAGGGGTTTATCTAGAAGTTTATCTAGGGGTTTATCTAGTGAGTAGGTTATCTAGGGGTTTATATAGTAGTTTATCTAGGAGTTTATATTTGGGTTTATTTAGGGGATTATATAGGGGATTATCTAGGGTTTTATCTCTGGGTTTATCTAGGTATTTTTTAGGGGTTTATCTAGGGGTTTATCTAGGTGTTTATCTAGGAGTTTATCTAGGGGTTTATCTAGGAGTTAATCTAGGGGTTTATCTGGGGGTTTATCTATGGGTTTATCTATGGGTTTATCTATGAGTTTATCAAGGGGTTTATCTAGGGGTTTATATAGGTGTTTATCTAGGGGGTTTATCTATGGGTTTATCACAGGTTTAACAAGTAATTTATATAGGGGTTTATCAAGGGGATTATATAGGAGTTTATATATCAATTTATCTATGGGTTTATCTATTAATTAATTTAGGGATGTATCTAGGAGTTTATCTAGGTGTTCATGTAGGGGTTTATCTAGGGGTTTATTTAGGGGTTTATCTAGGGGTTTATCTAGGGTTTATCTAGGAGTTTATCAGGGGGTTTATCAGTGGATTTATTTAGGGGTTTATCAATGTGTTTATCTAGTGGTTTATCTAGCAGTTTATATAGGGGATTATCTAAGGGTTTATCTAGGGGTATATCTTGGGGCTTATCTAGGGTTCTATCTAGGGGTTTATATTTATAGGGGTTTATGTAGAGGTTTATTTATGGGTTTATATTGGGGTTTACCTAAGGGTTCTAGGGTTTTACCTAGGGGTTTATTTAGGTGTTTATCAAGGGTTTATCTAGCGGTTTATCTATGAGTTTATCTAGGAGTTTACATGGGAGTTTATCTAGGGGTTTATACATGGGTTTATCTTGAGGTCTATCTAGGCGTTTATCTAGGGGTTTTATTTAGGGGTTTATGTATGGGTTTATCTAAGGGTTTATCACAGATTTAACAAGTGGGTTATTATGGGGTTTGTCTAGGGTTGTATCTAGGGGTTTTTCTATAGATATATTTAGGTGTTTATCTAGGGATTTATCTAGGTGTTTATCTAGGGGTTCATCTAGGGGTTTATTCTTGAGTTTATGAGTTTATCTAGGGATTTATCTAGGAGTTTATCTATGGGTTTATCTATGGGTTTATTTAGATGATTTTTAGGGGATTAGTTAGGGGTTTATCTAGGGGTTTATCTAGGAGTTTATCTAGGTGTTTATCTAGGGGTTTATCTATGGGTTTATCTAATGGTTTGCCTAAGGGTTTAGGGGTTTATCTAGGAGTTTGTCTAGGGATTGATCTAGGAGTTTATCAAGGCATTTATCCAGGGGTTTATTTAGGGTTTATTTTGTTGTTTATTTATGTGTTTATCTAGGAGTTTTTCTAGCAGTTTATATAGGGGATTATCTAATGGTTTATCTTGGGGTATATCTTGGGGCTTATCTAGTGGTTTATCTAGGAGGTTTATATAGGGGTTTATCTTTGGGTTTATTTAGGGGTTTATTTAGAGTTTTATTAGGGGTTTATTTAAGGGTTTATATAGGGGTTTACCTAAGGGTTACCTAGGGGTTTATTTAGGTGTTTATCAAGGGATTATCAAGGGGTTTATATAGGAGATTATGAAAGTGGAGGTTTAGTTCTTATTTATCTTATTAAAAGATCTTGCTTAATTTTTACTTTCAAAGTAAGTGATATATATATAAGTGAGTTTGCTAATTTCTGTATGAGCAATAAAATCAAACAGTTAGAGTGCATATAAATAACACAACACAGGAAGTAAAAACATAAAACAAATAATCCACAGATGACACAGAGAAATATAGTAGTTCCCCTCAACTGGGTACGTCTACTCTTCTACCCACTGGTAGGAATCCACTAGGAGTTTTTGATAAGGTGCCCTCACACCAAGGTGATTTTGATAAGGTGTCCACACACCAGGTGAGCTGTTGATAAGGTGCTCTAACCAAGATGCAGGTTTTTGCTAAGGTGCCCTATCACCGGGAGCTAACTTTTGAAGGGAGTTATAACCCTGTACAAGATGGGAGAAATAAAAAAAAACAGAAAACAGATATTGTTCTTCTTTTTCTAAGAAGACACTTGATGAATATGTTGAAGAGAGCTCCCCCTGTCTGATGTAGTTTGATGACAGCTTGGGGAGGCTCCTTCTTTTGATTCCAAATCCTTTGTTCTTCTTCTTCTTGCAGTTTTTGATCCCTGAGCAAATGATAGTGTTTGATGTCTCAGGTTGTATGTGATCTGCAAGAGAAGTGTTTAGCAAAAACAGAACAAGATAAAGTAATAAATTTGTTCTCTGTTTTTGCCCATGTTCTTCTTTTTCACTTCTTCTTCTTCTTCTCTTTTTCCTGTACAGAAGATGTAAAATGTATTTTTGTCTCTCTATTAAATCTGTACAGCAATATATTATATATATAATCTATTGTAAGAGAGAGCAGAATATATTCTGCTATATATAATAATCTGCTGCATTTCTTCTACTGTATAAAGTCTGTTGTTGTATAAAAGCTGTTGTCCTCTTTCCTTCTTTTGCTTGCTGCAACGGCTATAGCAATTAATGCTTCTGCCAAGGCTATATTATTAAATGCTTGCAAGCTGTAATGTCAGAACAATAATATATATAGCAAGATATAAAATATAATAAAGAAATATTGCTTTAAATAAAATCTGACAGCATATTAAATAAGAAGGATAATTCTGCCTAAATTTCGTGGACCTGAGCTCTCCTTTCGTCGAGCTCATCATTCCATTCGTCGACCAGATAATTAAAATTATTGTTTCTGAACGTCTGCTGGAATTCGTCGAGCGGCGTTCACCATTCGTCTAGCGGTGTTCGCCATTCGTCGAGCGGTGCTGTAATGCTGTAATTTGTCGAGCGCTGCTTATATAAACCTGTTCGCCGATCGCCGTTCGACATTTGTCGAGCGCCGTTCGACGAAATGTCGAACTATATGAAATATTTTATTTCACTTATATTTTCTTTATTAATTTCTCTTATATTATTTTTCCTTATATTATTTTCTTTATATTATTTTCTCTTATATTAATTAGCCTATTCTTATATATATATTTCTTAGTATATTATTTATATATATATTTTATTCTTTTCTGCCTATTAATATATTTCTTTTTCAGCCTTCTTTCTTAATTAGATATTTAATCTAAGTTATACAATTTAAGTTATGATATATAAACTTAGATACTAAAGGTGGATCCTAACTCAAATCAAACCTAAGGTTCCAACAATCTCCCCCTATTTGAGTTGGGATCCTAATCCAAATTAACTAGGTTCTAACAATCTCCCCCTATTTGGTTTAGGATTCCTAAGCATAAAAAGTTTTGATCTGCTTAAGGGTTAGAGATTGTTTATTTTTCGTTTATAGCTAAGCAATTTTAATTTCCTAAATTTTGATTTAAATAGGATTTTAAATATGTGAATTACTAGCTGTTTAACAGATTCTAAGAATTTTTATAATCAGAAAGACAAAGTCTGATAGCTTCTTTCTATAGAAATCCCTTTAATCAGAAGAGACTCACACTCAGTGCTAAGATCATTTCTGATCAATGCAACTACAGTAGAATGCTCAACATGATTTTAGGAGAAAAATTTGTAAGAAAATGAAGTCTATCTGACATTGCTTAAAAAAAATTCAACAGAATAATATAATTGCTGTTTAATTTAATTATAAATGTTTTTAAAATAGGTAAAAGCAAATGTTTTATATTTAGATATGTTGGTCTTTTTATTTCATCAAATATAAATTAAAAAAAAATTTATGTTGCTGAACAGACATAATTTTTTTTTCTTTAAATTTTTGTTTAAATTTATCAGGCTTAAATAACTTATTTTTTAAGCAAATAATTTGTTTTGTTGCTATTTTAAAGTTTTCTATTTTATTATCATAATCAGAAGTCAAAGCAATTATTTATAATTCTTTTCTGACTTTATTTTCAGAATTATAATTTTCAGCAATTATGAAATCTGTACATAATGAATTGAAAATAGATTTATCATCAGATTTAAAGAGATCAGAGGTAAAATTAAAGTTTGAAGATACCTCTTCCTTTTCTGTTTTATATTCAGATTCTGATGTGTAATCTGAACCATATATAGCCAACATACAAAAAGCTTTGGCTTTTTGTTCTTCCTTGTTTTTTTCTTCACTCAGAGTTGAAGATGGTTCTGCATAAAAAATAGTGTTAGTGGAAGAGGAAGAGAAATCTGCTAGTGCCATTTGGAAAAATTATTTTTAAAGACAAAATAAGAACTAAGGTGATCTTTGTGATTTCAGGTGTTAGCCTGTGTGAAAAATCAACACCCCTCTGATACCAATTAAAAGTGGAGGTTTAGTTCTTATTTATCTTATTAAAAGATCTTGCTTAATTTTTACTTTCAAAGTAAGTGATATATATATAAGTGAGTTTGCTGATTTCTGTATGAGCAATAAAATCAAACAATTAGAGTGCATATAAATAACACAGCACAGGAAATAAAAACATAAAACAAGCAATCCACAGATGACACAGAGAAATATAGTAGTTCCCCTCAACTGGGTACGTCTACTCTTCTACCCACTGGTAGGAATCCACTAGGAGTTTTTGATAAGGTGCCCTCACACCAAGGTGATTTTGATAAGGTATCCACACACCAGGTGAGCTGTTGATAAGGTGCTCTAACCAAGATGCAGGTTTTTGCTAAGGTGCCCTGTCACCAGGAGCTAACTTTTGAAGGGAGTTATAACCCTGTACAAGATGGGAGAAATAAATAAAAAAAACAGAAAACAGATATTGTTCTTCTTTTTCTAAGAAGACACTTGATGAATATGTTGAAGAGATCTCCCCCTGTCTGATGTAGTTTGATGACAGCTTGTGGAGGCTCCTTCTTTTGATTCCAAATCCTTTGTTCTTCTTCTTCTTGCAGTTTTTGATCCCTGAGCAAATGATAGTGTTTGATGTCTCAGGTTATATGTGATCTGCAAGAGAAGAGTTTAGCAAAAACAGAATAAGATAAAGCAATAAATTTGTTCTCTGTTTTTGCCCATGTTCTTCTTTTTCTCTTCTTCTTCTTCTTCTTCTCTTTTTCCTGTACAGAAGATGTAAAATGTATTTTTGTCTCTCTATTAAATTTGTACAGCAATATATTATATATATATAATCTATTGTAAGAGAGAGCAGAATATATTCTGCTATATATAATAATCTGCTGCATTTCTTCTACTGTATAAAGTCTGTTGTTGTATAAAAGCTGTTGTCCTCTTTCCTTCTTTTGCTTGCTGCAACGGCTATAGCAATTAATGCTTCTGCCAATGACTATATTATTAAATGCTTGCAAGCTGTAATGTCAGAACAATAATATATATAGCAAGATATAAAATATAATAAAGAAATATTGCTTTAAATAAAATCTGACAGCATATTAAATAAGAAGGATAATTCTGCCTAAATTTCGTGGACCTGAGCTCTCCTTTCGTCGAGCTCATCATTCCATTCATCGACCAGATAATTAAAATTACTGTTTCTGAAAGTCTGCTGGAATTCGTCGAGCGGCGTTCACCATTCGTCGAGCGGTGTTCGCCATTCATCGAGCGATGCTGTAATGCTGTAATTTGTCGAGCGCTGCTTATATAAACCTGTTCGCCGATCGCCGTTCGACGTCTGTCGAGCGCCGTTCAACGAAATGTCGAACTATATGAAATATTTTATTTCACTTATATTTTCTTTATTAATTTCTCTTATATTATTTTTCCTTATATTATTTTCTTTATATTATTTTCTCTTATATTAATTAGCCTATTCTTATATATATATTTCTTAGTATATTATTTATATATATATATTTTATTCTTTT
Organism: Dactylorhiza incarnata; assembly: GCA_033032865.1. Classification (NCBI taxonomy): domain Eukaryota; kingdom Viridiplantae; phylum Streptophyta; class Magnoliopsida; order Asparagales; family Orchidaceae; genus Dactylorhiza; species Dactylorhiza incarnata. The sequence goes on along the minus strand of JAWHQI010000612.1, from coordinate 453,521 downwards.
CTGCCTATTAATATATTTCTTTTTCAGCCTTCTTTCTTAATTAGATATTTAATCTAAGTTATACAATTTGAGTTATGATATATAAACTTAGATACTAAAGGTGGATCCTAACTCAAATCAAACCTAAGGTTCCAACAGATTATCTAGGGGTTTTTTATGGGTTTATCACAGATTTAACAAGGGGTTTGTTTTGGGGTTCGTCTAGGGGTGTATCTAGGGGTTTATCTATAGATTTATTTAGGTGCTTATCTAGTGATTTATGCAGGAGTTATCTAGGGATTTATCTACGGGTTTATCTAGGAGTTTATGAGTTTATCTTGGGGTTTATCTAGGAGTTTATCTATGGGTTTATCTAGGAGTTTATCTATGGGTTTAGGGTTTATCTATGGGTATATCTAGGGGTTAATATATTGGTTTATCTAGAGGTTTATCTAGTGGATTAGTTAGGGGTTTATCTAGGGGTTTATCTAGGAGTTTATCTAGGGGTTTATCTAGGGGTTTATCTATGGGTTTATCTATGAGTTTATCTATGGTTTATCTAGGGGTTTATCTAAAAGTTTATGTAGGGGTTTATCTAGGGGTTAATCAAGAGGTTTATCAAGGGTTTTATTTAGGCGATTATCTAAGGAATTTTCTAGGGGTTTATCTATGAGTTTATTTAGGGGTTTATCCATGGGTTTATCTAGGGGTTTATTTAGGGGTTTATCTAGGGTTTATCCAAGGGTTTATCTTGGGGTTTATCTTTGGGTATATCTAGGGGTTTATCACAGATTTAACTTGGAGTTTATCTAGGAGTTTATCTATGAGTTTACTAGGGGTTTATTTAGGTGTTTATCTAGGGTTTTTCTAGGGGTTTATCAATGAATTTATCTAAGGAGATATCTAGGGGTTTATCTAGAGGTTTATCTAAGAGTTTATCACAGATTTTACTAGGTGTTTATCTAAGAGTTTATCTATGGTTTTGTCTAGGGGTTCATTTAGGGGTTTATCTATAGATTTATTTAGGTCTTTATCTAGGTGCTTATCTAGGAGTTTAGCTAGGGGTTCATCTATGAGTTTATCTAGTGTTTTATGGGTTTATTTATGGGTTCATCTAGGAGTTTATCTAGGTTTTTGTAAGGGTTTATCTTAGGGATTATCTATGGGTTTATCTAGGGGTATATATAGGGGTAAATCTTGGGGTTTATCTAGGGGATTATCTAGAGGTTTATTTAGGAGTTCTAAGGGTTTATCTTGGGGTTCATCAAGGGGTTTATCTAGGGATCTATCTAATTGTTTATTACAGATTTAACTAGGGGTTTATCTAGGGGTTTATCTAGAGGTTTGTTTAAGGGTTTATCTATAGATTTATTTAGGTATTTATCTAGGGGTTTTTCTATGAGTTTATCTAGGAGTTTATCTAGGGATTTATCTAGGGGTGTATATGTTTATCCAGGGGTTTAACTAGGAGTTTATCCAGGGTTTATGTAGGGGTATATCTAGGGGTTTATATAAGGGTTTATCTAGGGGTTTATTTAGGATTTTATTTAGGGGTTTATCTAGTGGTTTACCTAAGGGTTTACTTAGGGGTTTATTTAGGTGTTTATGTAGGGTTTATTTAAGGGTTTATCTATGGGTCTTGCAAGGAATTTATTTAGGGGTTTATTTAGGTGTTTATCTAGGGGATTACCTAGGAGTTTATCTATAGGTTTATCCAGTGGTTTATTTAGGGGATTATCTAAGGGTTTATCAAGTGGTTTATGTAGTGGTTAATTTGGGAATTTATCTAAGGTTTTATCTAGGAGTTTTTCAACTAGTTTATCTAGGGGGTTGTCTAGAGGTTTATCTATGGGTTTATCAAAGGGTTTATCATAAATTTAACTAAGAATTTATCTATAGGTTTATCTAGGTTTGAGTTTATCTAGTGGTTTATCTATAGCTACTTAGGTGTTTATCTAGGAGTTTATCTTAGGGTTCATCTAGGGGTTTATCTAGGGGTTTATTGGTTTATCTAGGGGTTTATCTAGGAGTTTATCTAAGGTTTATATAGGGGTTTATCTAGGGGTTTCTCTAGAGGTTTATCTAGGGGTTCCTCTAGAGGTCAATCTAGGGGTTTATCTAGGGGATTACTAGGGGATTATCTAGGGGCTTATCTAGGAGTTTATCAAGGGGTTTATATAGGGGTTTTTTCTAGGGGGTTATCTAGAGGTTTATCTAGGGGTTTATCTAGGGGTTTATCCTGGGGTTATCTATGGATTTATCTATAGGTATATCTAGGGGTTTATAACGTGTTTTATTAGGAGTTTTTCTGTTGGTTTATCTAGGGTGATCATCTAGTGGATTATCAATGGGTTTATTTAGAGTTTTATCTAGGGGTTTATCTAGGGGTTTATCTAGGGGTTTACGGAGGGGCTTATCTAGGGGTTTATTTAGTGTTTATCTAGGGGTTTATTTATAGGTTTATCTATGGGTATATCTAGGTGTTATCACGGTTTTAACTAGGAGTATATCTAAGGGTTTATCTAGAGATTTATATATCAATTTACCTAGGGATTTATGAACCAATTTATCTAGGTATTTATCTTGGGGTTTATTTAGGGGTTCATCTAGGGGTTTGTCTATGGGTATATGGGTTTATTTAGGGGTTTAAGTTGGTGTTTATGTAGGAGTTTTTATAGAGTTTATCTATGGGTTTATCCAAGGGTTTATCTATAGATTTATCTAGGGGTGTATATATGAGAGTATCTAAGGGTTTGTCTATGGGTATATCTTGGGGTTTATCTAGTGGTTTAATTAAAGGGCTTACATATTGGTTTATTAAGGGGTTTATTTAGGGGTTTATCTAGGATTTACATCGGGGTTAATTTAGGTGTTTATCAAGGTTTTTTTGGGGTTTATCAATGGGTTTATCTAGGGGTTTATTTAGGGGTTTATTTTGGGGTTTATCAAGGAGTTTGTCTAGGGGTTTATCTAGGGGATTATCTAGGGGTTTATCAATGGGTTTATCAAGGGGTTTATCTAGTGGTTTACTTAGGAATTTATGTTGGGGTTTATCTAGGTATTTATTTAGGGGTTTATCTAGGGGTTTATCTATGAATTTATCTAAGGGTTTCTCATAGATTTATCTAGGGATTTATCGAGGGATTTATCTAGTGGTTTATCTAGTTGTTTGTCAATGGGTTTATCTAGGGATTTATCTATAGATTTATGTAGGTGTTTATCTAGGGGTTTATCTAGGAGTTTATCTAGGGGTTAATTTAGGTGTTTATGTAGGGGCTTATATTGGGGTTTATCTAGGGGTTTATCTCTGGGTTTATCTAGGGGATTATCCAGGGTTTTTTCTAGGGGTTTATTTAGGGGGTTTATCTAGGGGTTTATCTACGAGTTTATTTACAGGTTTATCTAAGGGTTTATCTAGTGGTTTATCTAGGGATTTATCTAGGGGTTTATCTAAGGGTTTATTGAGGGGTTTATCTAGGAGTTTATTTAGAGGTTTATCTAGGGTATTATCTAAGGGTTTATCTAGGGAATTATTTTGGAATTTATTTAGGGGTTTATCTAGGGGTTTATCTAGTTGTTTATCTAGGGCTAATGGATTATCAATGGGTTTATCAAAGGGTTTACCATAGATTTATCTAGGGGTTTATCTATAGATTTATGTAGGTGTTTATCTAGGTGTTTTTATAGGAGTTTACCTAGGGGTTCATCAATGGGTTTATATAGGTGTTTATCTAGGAGTTTGTCTAGGGATTGATCTAGGGGTTTATCTAGGCATTTATCTAGGGGTTTATTTAGAGGTTTAGATATGGGTTTATTTATGTAACACCTCCCCTGCAATGACTATATAATATGGGTCCGGCCGGGACCCCACAACATATAATTGCCGGGACACTCTCCCCACATGTATACAAGCATTCACGGGCTAGCCAGCCGACCACAAAGACAAAGCCATGCCTTCAAATACACATAACATTTACCCTTTCCAAACCAACGTCCATTCTCACATGAACATATGGGCAACACATACGATGTTTTCGCCGTCATCAGATTTCTACCAAAATCCCTAAAATGCACGTTAAGCAACATCACCGAATCGGACCACCGGTCACGATTTCGGCTTCACCCAAAATACCTAATCCACTAACGGGGCGGAACTCTAGTGCAAAATCATGTCGGGGATGGACTCACTCAACCCGATGGTTCTTCTTGAACCAAGGCGACCCAAACCCCTCTTACTTGAGAGATCCAGTGCCATAAATTTTAGAAAAGGGAAGATAAAAGCAAAGATGCCATGCACGCATCATAAAACCAGGAGGAGAGATGTCGTTACCCTAAGAGTTATCTTCCTCGCCATGGATCAGTTGAAAGGCACGGATAGAAAGAAGCGCCTTCTAGTACTCTCCACGGATCTGGTCTCGGATCGGCGAACGGAGCTCCGGTGCTCCAACAATGGCAGATCTAGCCTTCTTCTTCCTCCAAACCCTACCTCTCTTCTATGCCTCCAAAAGCACAAAGGACTTCCCGAGAAGAGAATAGAACTTCTCTGCCCTAAATAAAACTGTAGGACGCACTTATCTAGACTGTAGGATCAAGATTCAAACAGATCGGACACCCAGGAAACACTGATTACGCCCGCTCCCGCGCTTCGTCGAGCTCCATTCGACGAACGCTGCTGGCGCTAGCCCTTCGTCGAACTTAGTTCGACGAACGCTGCTGGCGCTAGCTCTTCATCGAACTCAGTTCGACGAATGCCGCTGGTGCTAGACCTTCGTCCAACTCAGTTCGACGAACGCTGCTGGCGCTAGCCCTTCATTGAACTCAGTTCGACGAACACTGCTGGCGCTAGCCGTTTGTCGAACTCAGTTAGACGAACGCCGCTGGCGCTAGCCCTTCGTCAAACTCAGTTCGACGAATGCTGCTGGCGCTAGCCCTTCATCGAACTCAGTTTAATGAACGCCACTGGCGTAATCCCTTCGTCGAACTCAGTTCGACGAACGCTACTGGCGCTAGCCCTTCGTCGAACTCAGTTCGACGAACGCTGCTGGTGTTAGCCCTTCGTCGAACTCAGTTCGACGAACGCCGCTGGCGCTAGCCCTTTGTCGAACTCAGTTCGACGAATGCCGCTGGCGCCAGCCCTTCGTCGAACTCAGTTCAACGAACGCCGCTGGCGCTAGCCCTTCGTCAAACTCAGTTCGACGAACGCCTTTTTTTTTTCATTTCTCGAGAGACAGCTTAACCCTGCATTTCTCGAGAAACTTGACCCTGCATTACTCGAGAAACTTGACCACTGCCTTTCATTTCTTGAGAAGAAGCTTGAGCGAAGCCAACTCAGCAAAACCTGGGGTGTTACAAATCTACCCCCCTTAAAAGAATTTCGTCCTCAAAATTTAAAACATTAACGAAAACACAAATAACACACATACCTGAAACAAAAAGTTTCGGAAAGTTATCCCGCATCGTTTGCTCTCGCTCCCACGAGAACTCGTCTCATCCACAATTATCCCAACGCACTTTCACCAACTTGACCTCTTTGTTCCGCAACCGCCAGACTTCAGAATCCTCCACACAAACCGGACGAACTATCGTCCTCAGATCTTCGGTTATAGGAACTGTCGAAGACTTAACCACATCCTCTGGCTCCACCAATGCTCCTGAGCAAATGATAGTGTTTGATGTCTCAGGTTGTATGTGATCTGCAAGAGAAGTGTTTAGCAAAAACAGAACAAGATAAAGTAATAAATTTGTTCTCTGTTTTTGCCCATGTTCTTCTTTTTCACTTCTTCTTCTTCTTCTCTTTTTCCTGTACAGAAGATGTAAAATGTATTTTTGTCTCTCTATTAAATCTGTACAGCAATATATTATATATATAATCTATTGTAAGAGAGAGCAGAATATATTCTGCTATATATAATAATCTGCTGCATTTCTTCTACTGTATAAAGTCTGTTGTTGTATAAAAGCTGTTGTCCTCTTTCCTTCTTTTGCTTGCTGCAACGGCTATAGCAATTAATGCTTCTGCCAAGGCTATATTATTAAATGCTTGCAAGCTGTAATGTCAGAACAATAATATATATAGCAAGATATAAAATATAATAAAGAAATATTGCTTTAAATAAAATCTGACAGCATATTAAATAAGAAGGATAATTCTGCCTAAATTTCGTGGACCTGAGCTCTCCTTTCGTCGAGCTCATCATTCCATTCGTCGACCAGATAATTAAAATTATTGTTTCTGAACGTCTGCTGGAATTCGTCGAGCGGCGTTCACCATTCGTCTAGCGGTGTTCGCCATTCGTCGAGCGGTGCTGTAATGCTGTAATTTGTCGAGCGCTGCTTATATAAACCTGTTCGCCGATCGCCGTTCGACATTTGTCGAGCGCCGTTCGACGAAATGTCGAACTATATGAAATATTTTATTTCACTTATATTTTCTTTATTAATTTCTCTTATATTATTTTTCCTTATATTATTTTCTTTATATTATTTTCTCTTATATTAATTAGCCTATTCTTATATATATATTTCTTAGTATATTATTTATATATATATTTTATTCTTTTCTGCCTATTAATATATTTCTTTTTCAGCCTTCTTTCTTAATTAGATATTTAATCTAAGTTATACAATTTGAGTTATGATATATAAACTTAGATACTAAAGGTGGATCCTAACTCAAATCAAACCTAAGGTTCCAACAATCTCCCCCTATTTGAGTTGGGATCCTAATCCAAATTAACTAGGTTCTAACAATCTCCCCCTATTTGGTTTAGGATTCCTAAGCATAAAAAGTTTTGATCTGCTTAAGGGTTAGAGATTGTTTATTTTTCGTTTATAGCTAAGCAATTTTAATTTCCTAAATTTTGATTTAAATAGGATTTTAAATATGTGAATTACTAGCTGTTTAACAGATTCTAAGAATTTTTATAATCAGAAAGACAAAGTCTGATAGCTTCTTTCTATAGAAATCCCTTTAATCAGAAGAGACTCACACTCAGTGCTAAGATCATTTCTGATCAATGCAACTACAGTAGAATGCTCAACATGATTTTAGGAGAAAAATTTGTAAGAAAATGAAGTCTATCTGACATTGCTTAAAAAAAATTCAACAGAATAATATAATTGCTGTTTAATTTAATTATAAATGTTTTTAAAATAGGTAAAAGCAAATGTTTTATATTTAGATATGTTGGTCTTTTTATTTCATCAAAATATAAATTAAAAAAAAATTTATGTTGCTGAACAGACATAATTTTTTTTTCTTTAAATTTTTGTTTAAATTTATCAGGCTTAAATAACTTATTTTTTAAGCAAATAATTTGTTTTGTTGCTATTTTAAAGTTTTCTATTTTATTATCATAATCAGAAGTCAAAGCAATTATTTATAATTCTTTTCTGACTTTATTTTCAGAATTATAATTTTCAGCAATTATGAAATCTGTACATAATGAATTGAAAATAGATTTATCATCAGATTTAAAGAGATCAGAGGTAAAATTAAAGTTTGAAGATACCTCTTCCTTTTCTGTTTTATATTCAGATTCTGATGTGTAATCTGAACCATATATAGCCAACATACAAAAAGCTTTGGCTTTTTGTTCTTCCTTGTTTTTTTCTTCACTCAGAGTTGAAGATGGTTCTGCATAAAAAATAGTGTTAGTGGAAGAGGAAGAGAAATCTGCTAGTGCCATTTGGAAAAATTATTTTTAAAGACAAAATAAGAACTAAGGTGATCTTTGTGATTTCAGGTGTTAGCCTGTGTGAAAAATCAACACCCCTCTGATACCAATTAAAAGTGGAGGTTTAGTTCTTATTTATCTTATTAAAAGATCTTGCTTAATTTTTACTTTCAAAGTAAGTGATATATATATAAGTGAGTTTGCTGATTTCTGTATGAGCAATAAAATCAAACAATTAGAGTGCATATAAATAACACAGCACAGGAAATAAAAACATAAAACAAGCAATCCACAGATGACACAGAGAAATATAGTAGTTCCCCTCAACTGGGTACGTCTACTCTTCTACCCACTGGTAGGAATCCACTAGGAGTTTTTGATAAGGTGCCCTCACACCAAGGTGATTTTGATAAGGTATCCACACACCAGGTGAGCTGTTGATAAGGTGCTCTAACCAAGATGCAGGTTTTTGCTAAGGTGCCCTGTCACCAGGAGCTAACTTTTGAAGGGAGTTATAACCCTGTACAAGATGGGAGAAATAAATAAAAAAAACAGAAAACAGATATTGTTCTTCTTTTTCTAAGAAGACACTTGATGAATATGTTGAAGAGATCTCCCCCTGTCTGATGTAGTTTGATGACAGCTTGTGGAGGCTCCTTCTTTTGATTCCAAATCCTTTGTTCTTCTTCTTCTTGCAGTTTTTGATCCCTGAGCAAATGATAGTGTTTGATGTCTCAGGTTATATGTGATCTGCAAGAGAAGAGTTTAGCAAAAACAGAATAAGATAAAGCAATAAATTTGTTCTCTATTTTTGCCCATGTTCTTCTTTTTCTCTTCTTCTTCTTCTTCTTCTCTTTTTCCTGTACAGAAGATGTAAAATGTATTTTTGTCTCTCTATTAAATTTGTACAGCAATATATTATATATATATAATCTATTGTAAGAGAGAGCAGAATATATTCTGCTATATATAATAATCTGCTGCATTTCTTCTACTGTATAAAGTCTGTTGTTGTATAAAAGCTGTTGTCCTCTTTCCTTTTTTTGCTTGCTGCAACGGCTATAGCAATTAATGCTTCTGCCAATGACTATATTATTAAATGCTTGCAAGCTGTAATGTCAGAACAATAATATATATAGCAAGATATAAAATATAATAAAGAAATATTGCTTTAAATAAAATCTGACAGCATATTAAATAAGAAGGATAATTCTGCCTAAATTTCGTGGACCTGAGCTCTCCTTTCGTCGAGCTCATCATTCCATTCATCGACCAGATAATTAAAATTACTGTTTCTGAAAGTCTGCTGGAATTCGTCGAGCGGCGTTCACCATTCGTCGAGCGGTGTTCGCCATTCATCGAGCGATGCTGTAATGCTGTAATTTGTCGAGCGCTGCTTATATAAACCTGTTCGCCGATCGCCGTTCGACGTCTGTCGAGCGCCGTTCAACGAAATGTCGAACTATATGAAATATTTTATTTCACTTATATTTTCTTTATTAATTTCTCTTATATTATTTTTCCTTATATTATTTTCTTTATATTATTTTCTCTTATATTAATTAGCCTATTCTTATATATATATTTCTTAGTATATTATTTATATATATATATTTTATTCTTTTCTGCCTATTAATATATTTCTTTTTCAGCCTTCTTTCTTAATTAGATATTTAATCTAAGTTATACAATTTGAGTTATGATATATAAACTTAGATACTAAAGGTGGATCCTAACTCAAATCAAACCTAAGGTTCCAACAGATTATCTAGGGGTTTTTTATGGGTTTATCACAGATTTAACAAGGGGTTTGTTTTGGGGTTCGTCTAGGGGTGTATCTAGGGGTTTATCTATAGATTTATTTAGGTGCTTATCTAGTGATTTATGCAGGAGTTATCTAGGGATTTATCTACGGGTTTATCTAGGAGTTTATGAGTTTATCTTGGGGTTTATCTAGGAGTTTATCTATGGGTTTATCTAGGAGTTTATCTATGGGTTTAGGGTTTATCTATGGGTATATCTAGGGGTTAATATATTGGTTTATCTAGAGGTTTATCTAGTGGATTAGTTAGGGGTTTATCTAGGGGTTTATCTAGGAGTTTATCTAGGGGTTTATCTAGGGGTTTATCTATGGGTTTATCTATGAGTTTATCTATGGTTTATCTAGGGGTTTATCTAAAAGTTTATGTAGGGGTTTATCTAGGGGTTAATCAAGAGGTTTATCAAGGGTTTTATTTAGGCGATTATCTAAGGAATTTTCTAGGGGTTTATCTATGAGTTTATTTAGGGGTTTATCCATGGGTTTATCTAGGGGTTTATTTAGGGGTTTATCTAGGGTTTATCCAAGGGTTTATCTTGGGGTTTATCTTTGGGTATATCTAGGGGTTTATCACAGATTTAACTTGGAGTTTATCTAGGAGTTTATCTATGAGTTTACTAGGGGTTTATTTAGGTGTTTATCTAGGGTTTTTCTAGGGGTTTATCAATGAATTTATCTAAGGAGATATCTAGGGGTTTATCTAGAGGTTTATCTAAGAGTTTATCACAGATTTTACTAGGTGTTTATCTAAGAGTTTATCTATGGTTTTGTCTAGGGGTTCATTTAGGGGTTTATCTATAGATTTATTTAGGTCTTTATCTAGGTGCTTATCTAGGAGTTTAGCTAGGGGTTCATCTATGAGTTTATCTAGTGTTTTATGGGTTTATTTATGGGTTCATCTAGGAGTTTATCTAGGTTTTTGTAAGGGTTTATCTTAGGGATTATCTATGGGTTTATCTAGGGGTATATATAGGGGTAAATCTTGGGGTTTATCTAGGGGATTATCTAGAGGTTTATTTAGGAGTTCTAAGGGTTTATCTTGGGGTTCATCAAGGGGTTTATCTAGGGATCTATCTAATTGTTTATTACAGATTTAACTAGGGGTTTATCTAGGGGTTTATCTAGAGGTTTGTTTAAGGGTTTATCTATAGATTTATTTAGGTATTTATCTAGGGGTTTTTCTATGAGTTTATCTAGGAGTTTATCTAGGGATTTATCTAGGGGTGTATATGTTTATCCAGGGGTTTAACTAGGAGTTTATCCAGGGTTTATGTAGGGGTATATCTAGGGGTTTATATAAGGGTTTATCTAGGGGTTTATTTAGGATTTTATTTAGGGGTTTATCTAGTGGTTTACCTAAGGGTTTACTTAGGGGTTTATTTAGGTGTTTATGTAGGGTTTATTTAAGGGTTTATCTATGGGTCTTGCAAGGAATTTATTTAGGGGTTTATTTAGGTGTTTATCTAGGGGATTACCTAGGAGTTTATCTATAGGTTTATCCAGTGGTTTATTTAGGGGATTATCTAAGGGTTTATCAAGTGGTTTATGTAGTGGTTAATTTGGGAATTTATCTAAGGTTTTATCTAGGAGTTTTTCAACTAGTTTATCTAGGGGGTTGTCTAGAGGTTTATCTATGGGTTTATCAAAGGGTTTATCATAAATTTAACTAAGAATTTATCTATAGGTTTATCTAGGTTTGAGTTTATCTAGTGGTTTATCTATAGCTACTTAGGTGTTTATCTAGGAGTTTATCTTAGGGTTCATCTAGGGGTTTATCTAGGGGTTTATTGGTTTATCTAGGGGTTTATCTAGGAGTTTATCTAAGGTTTATATAGGGGTTTATCTAGGGGTTTCTCTAGAGGTTTATCTAGGGGTTCCTCTAGAGGTCAATCTAGGGGTTTATCTAGGGGATTACTAGGGGATTATCTAGGGGCTTATCTAGGAGTTTATCAAGGGGTTTATATAGGGGTTTTTTCTAGGGGGTTATCTAGAGGTTTATCTAGGGGTTTATCCTGGGGTTATCTATGGATTTATCTATAGGTATATCTAGGGGTTTATAACGTGTTTTATTAGGAGTTTTTCTGTTGGTTTATCTAGGGTGATCATCTAGTGGATTATCAATGGGTTTATTTAGAGTTTTATCTAGGGGTTTATCTAGGGGTTTATCTAGGGGTTTACGGAGGGGCTTATCTAGGGGTTTATTTAGTGTTTATCTAGGGGTTTATTTATAGGTTTATCTATGGGTATATCTAGGTGTTATCACGGTTTTAACTAGGAGTATATCTAAGGGTTTATCTAGAGATTTATATATCAATTTACCTAGGGATTTATGAACCAATTTATCTAGGTATTTATCTTGGGGTTTATTTAGGGGTTCATCTAGGGGTTTGTCTATGGGTATATGGGTTTATTTAGGGGTTTAAGTTGGTGTTTATGTAGGAGTTTTTATAGAGTTTATCTATGGGTTTATCCAAGGGTTTATCTATAGATTTATCTAGGGGTGTATATATGAGAGTATCTAAGGGTTTGTCTATGGGTATATCTTGGGGTTTATCTAGTGGTTTAATTAAAGGGCTTACATATTGGTTTATTAAGGGGTTTATTTAGGGGTTTATCTAGGATTTACATCGGGGTTAATTTAGGTGTTTATCAAGGTTTTTTTGGGGTTTATCAATGGGTTTATCTAGGGGTTTATTTAGGGGTTTATTTTGGGGTTTATCAAGGAGTTTGTCTAGGGGTTTATCTAGGGGATTATCTAGGGGTTTATCAATGGGTTTATCAAGGGGTTTATCTAGTGGTTTACTTAGGAATTTATGTTGGGGTTTATCTAGGTATTTATTTAGGGGTTTATCTAGGGGTTTATCTATGAATTTATCTAAGGGTTTCTCATAGATTTATCTAGGGATTTATCGAGGGATTTATCTAGTGGTTTATCTAGTTGTTTGTCAATGGGTTTATCTAGGGATTTATCTATAGATTTATGTAGGTGTTTATCTAGGGGTTTATCTAGGAGTTTATCTAGGGGTTAATTTAGGTGTTTATGTAGGGGCTTATATTGGGGTTTATCTAGGGGTTTATCTCTGGGTTTATCTAGGGGATTATCCAGGGTTTTTTCTAGGGGTTTATTTAGGGGGTTTATCTAGGGGTTTATCTACGAGTTTATTTACAGGTTTATCTAAGGGTTTATCTAAGGGTTTATCTAGTGGTTTATCTAGGGATTTATCTAGGGGTTTATCTAAGGGTTTATTGAGGGGTTTATCTAGGAGTTTATTTAGAGGTTTATCTAGGGTATTATCTAAGGGTTTATCTAGGGAATTATTTTGGAATTTATTTAGGGGTTTATCTAGGGGTTTATCTAGTTGTTTATCTAGGGCTAATGGATTATCAATGGGTTTATCGAAGGGTTTACCATAGATTTATCTAGGGGTTTATCTATAGATTTATGTAGGTGTTTATCTAGGTGTTTTTATAGGAGTTTACCTAGGGGTTCATCAATGGGTTTATATAGGTGTTTATCTAGGAGTTTGTCTAGGGATTGATCTAGGGGTTTATCTAGGCATTTATCTAGGGGTTTATTTAGAGGTTTAGATATGGGTTTATTTATGTAACACCTCCCCTGCAATGACTATATAATATGGGTCCGGCCGGGACCCCACAACATATAATTGCCGGGACACTCTCCCCACATGTATACAAGCATTCACGGGCTAGCCAGCCGACCACAAAGACAAAGCCATGCCTTCAAATACACATAACATTTACCCTTTCCAAACCAACGTCCATTCTCACATGAACATATGGGCAACACATACGACGTTTTCGCCGTCATCAGATTTCTACCAAAATCCCTAAAATGCACGTTAAGCAACATCACCGAATCGGACCACCGGTCACGATTTCGGCTTCACCCAAAATACCTAATCCACTAACGGGGCGGAACTCTAGTGCAAAATCATGTCGGGGATGGACTCACTCAACCCGATGGTTCTTCTTGAACCAAGGCGACCCAAACCCCTCTTACTTGAGAGATCCAGTGCCATAAATTTTAGAAAAGGGAAGATAAAAGCAAAGATGCCATGCACGCATCATAAAACCAGGAGGAGAGATGTCGTTACCCTAAGAGTTATCTTCCTCGCCATGGATCAGTTGAAAGGCACGGATAGAAAGAAGCGCCTTCTAGTACTCTCCACGGATCTGGTCTCGGATCGGCGAACGGAGCTCCGGTGCTCCAACAATGGCAGATCTAGCCTTCTTCTTCCTCCAAACCCTACCTCTCTTCTATGCCTCCAAAAGCACAAAGGACTTCCCGAGAAGAGAATAGAACTTCTCTGCCCTAAATAAAACTGTAGGACGCACTTATCTAGACTGTAGGATCAAGATTCAAACAGATCGGACACCCAGGAAACACTGATTACGCCCGCTCCCGCGCTTCGTCGAGCTCCATTCGACGAACGCTGCTGGTGCTAGCCCTTCGTCGAACTTAGTTCGACGAACGCTGCTGGCGCTAGCTCTTCATCGAACTCAGTTCGACGAATGCCGCTGGTGCTAGACCTTCGTCCAACTCAGTTCGACGAACGCTGCTGGCGCTAGCCCTTCATTGAACTCAATTCGACGAACACTGCTGGCGCTAGCCGTTTGTCGAACTCAGTTAGACGAACGCCGCTGGCGCTAGCCCTTCGTCAAACTCAGTTCGACGAATGCTGCTGGCGCTAGCCCTTCATCGAACTCAGTTTAATGAACGCCACTGGCGTAATCCCTTCGTCGAACTCAGTTCGACGAACGCTACTGGCGCTAGCCCTTCGTCGAACTCAGTTCGACGAACGCTGCTGGTGTTAGCCCTTCGTCGAACTCAGTTCGACGAACGCCGCTGGCGCTAGCCCTTTGTCGAACTCAGTTCGACGAATGCCGCTGGCGCCAGCCCTTCGTCGAACTCAGTTCAACGAACGCCGCTGGCGCTAGCCCTTCGTCAAACTCAGTTCGACGAACGCCTTTTTTTTTCATTTCTCGAGAGACAGCTTAACCCTGCATTTCTCGAGAAACTTGACCCTGCATTACTCGAGAAACTTGACCACTGCCTTTCATTTCTTGAGAAGAAGCTTGAGCGAAGCCAACTCAGCAAAACCTGGGGTGTTACAAATCTACCCCCCTTAAAAGAATTTCGTCCTCAAAATTTAAAACATTAACGAAAACACAAATAACACACATACCTGAAACAAAAAGTTTCGGAAAGTTATCCCGCATCGTTTGCTCTCGCTCCCACGAGAACTCGTCTCATCCACAATTATCCCAACGCACTTTCACCAACTTGACCTCTTTGTTCCGCAACCGCCGGACTTCAGAATCCTCCACACAAACCGGACGAACTATCGTCCTCAGATCTTCGGTTATAGGAACTGTCGAAGACTTAACCACATCCTCTGGCTCCACCAATGCTTTCCTCAGCACCGAAACATGAAATACATCATGTAATCCGCTTAGCTCTACGGATAAAGCCAACCAATAGGCCGCTCCGCCTATGCACTCTGTAACCTTAAACGGACCCAAGTATCTCAGACTCAATTTCTTGAGTCGTCGATTTCGCGAAACGCCTTTAAACAACCTGATCTTCAAGTAGACCATGTCGCCCACCGCAAACTCCACATTTTTGTGGCGTGCATTAAAATACTTTGCCTGCCGATCCTGAGCAACCTTCATGCGCTCCTGGATCGTTCGCACCAACTCACAAGCGCCTGACACCACTTCTTTTCCTAACAACTGGGTGTCTCCCGCCTCTATCCAAGACATCGGCGTTCGACACCGCCTTCCATACAAAGCCTCGAATGGCGCCATTTTGATACTCGCCTGGAAACTATTGTTGTAGGCAAACTCCACCATGAAGAGGTGGTCTTCCCAACTTTTACCGAAATCGAGAGCACACATTCTTAACATGTCCTCCATCGTACGATTTGTTCTCTTCGTCTGACCATCGGTCTGCGGATGGAACGCAATACTAAACTTCAATTTTGTGCCCAAACTTCGCTGCACCAACCTCCAGTCCTTGGACGTGAATCGTCCATCGCGATCACTAATGATGCTCTTAGAAATTCTGTGCAACCGCACAATGTTTCGAATATAAATCTCCACGAGCTTCTCCACGCTATCGTCCTTTCGATTTGGAATGAAGTGGGCTACCTTGGTCAGGCGATCCACAATCACCCAAATCGCATCGTTATCTTGCCGCGATCGAGGTAAACCATGCACAAAATCCATGGAGATGTCATCGAATTTCCACTAGGGGATAAAAAGAGGTTTCAAGAATCCACCCGGCCTTTGGCATTCCGCCTTCACTAAGGCGCACGTTTGACACCGGCTGACATACAAAGCTACATCCCGCTTCATCCCAGGCCACCAATAGGATTTCTTTAAATCCAAGTACATCTTCGTACTTTCTGGATGAATGGAGTACTTCGTGAAGTGAGCCTCAAACATCAACTTCTCACGGAGCTTGCCAAAATGAGGGACGACCACCCTTCCTTCTCTTTAAAAGTCCACTGACTATCTCCAACACACTGCCTTCGCTTTGCTGAGCTTCCAATGCCAATTGTTGACACTCTTCATCTACACTGGTTGCCTCTCGAATTCGATCTTCTAAATCACACTGCATCTCGATCCAGTTCAGCCGAGCTGTGCTGGACTCACACTTAGCCACACACACAATGCCAAGAGAGTCAAACTCTCGCACCAAACGCTTGTCATGCGCTTCAATCCAATTTCCTTGCCCAGAGTACTTCCTACTCAAGGTATCAGCCACCACATTGGTTTTGCCTGGCGTATACTGAATCGCTACATCATAGTCCCCAAGGAACTCGACCCACCTACGCTGCCTCATATTAAGATCCTTCTGATCTAAAAGATACCTCAAGCTTTTGTGGTCCGTGAAGATTTCAACCTTCGCACCATACACGTAGTGCCGCCACAAATTCAACGCAAAAATTACCGCCGCCAACTCCAAGTCGTGGATGGGGTAATTTCTCTCATGAGGCTTTAGCTGCCTCGACCCATAAGCTATCACGTTGCCATGCTGCACAAGCACGCAACCCAAACCGCACCTTGACGCGTCGCTGAAAATTTGGAATCCCTCAGTCCCACTAGGAAGACTTAGGATTGGAGAGGACATCAATCTTTCCTTCAAGGTATCGAACACACGAGCACACTATGGGGTCCACACAAACTTCTGGTCCTTACGGGTAAGAGTGGTGAGGGGCAAATCCATCAGCAAAAAGTTCTCAACGAACCTTCTGTAGTAACCGGCTAGTCCAAGGAAACTCCGAACTTCCGCCACGGTTCTCAGTATAGGCCAATCTCTAATGGCTTCAATATTCGCAGGATCCACCACCACCCCATCTCCACTAATCATGTGGCCCAAGAATGCCACTTTCCCGATCTAGAACTCGCACTTTGAGAACTTCGCATAAAGCTGGTTCTTCCTCAATGTCTGCAACACTATTCTCAGATGAGACTCATGCTCCGCCTTCGACTTTGAATACACTAAGATGTCGTCAATGAACACCACCACGAACGAATCCAGGTATTATCAAAACACTCGGTTCATTAAATCCATGAACAATGACGGCGCGTTCGTCAAACCGAACGGCATCACCGAGAACTCAAAATGACCATATCTCGTCCCAAACGCCGTCTTGGGAATATCCTCTTCTCGAATCCTTAACTGATATTAACCCGACTTTAAGTCCAACTTGGAGTACACCGTCGATCCCACCAGCTGATCGAACAAATCATCGATTCGCGGAATCGGGTACTTATTCTTGATGGTCAACTTATTCAACTCGCGGTAGTCTATGCACAACCGCATACTACCATCCTTCTTCTTAACGAACTACACTGGCGCACTCCAAGGTGAGAAGCTGGGCCTAATATACCCCTGCTCGAGCAACTCTTGCAACTGCACCTTTAACTCGGTCAGTTCCTTCGGTGCCATCCTAAACGGAGGACACGAAACCGGCCTCACATCCGGCACCAACTCAATTGAAAAGTCGATTTCACGCTGAGGAGGTGCTCCCGGAAGCTCCTCAGGGAACACATCCTCGAATTCCTCCACCACTGGCACTTCTCCTATCACCAACTTTGTGGAGTGAGTCTCCAACAAAGAGACAAATGCCTCACCTCCTTGATTCACCGCACGTACCATTTACATGGCAGAAATCAGGGAGCAGGCCACTCCGCATAGGCCCTCGAACTTGACCTCTGCTCTTCCTTCCCTCCTTAAGGTCACCACCTTCAACAGGCAGTCAATACTAGCTCATTGCTCTGCAAGCCAGTCCATCCCCAGGATGATGTCAAATTTGGCTAGTGGTAGAATTGCTGCTACCAACTCGAAATCACACTCACAAATCCTCAGCACAATACGTCCTTTCCTTCCAGTGGTCTTGAAAGACCCATTCGGCATGCACACACTAAGCTCCGCCTCTGCCTCGACAGACTCAACACCGATCCTCCGGGTAAAGCTCTCCGCGAGAAAAGAGTGTGACGCTCCCGTGTCGAACAACACTTTAGAGGGATAGCCAGAAACTACCATGAAGCCTGACACACGTATAACGAATATGAAAGGTCGCAAATAGGTTAAGACTATTACACCAAACTCTGAACTTTCGTACATGTCACCACGTCAGGTTGACGAATTGCTTCCTGCTGCCCGAGGTTGTATGCTCTAGGATGCACAGGAGGGAAACGGGAAGCACTGGACTCCGCCGCCTTCCCTTTCTCCCCAACACTAGGACCAGAACGCACCGAATGCTCCTGCCTCTGCTCTGGCTCAACTCCACTCTCGAAACAGAACCGATCTATGTGGCCCACTTTGCCACAATTGTAGCATGTCACTGGCCCCATTGAACCCTGCATTCTTTAAGGCTATCAGAGGTTGCCTTAAATTCTCTCGCAAACCCTAATAGAAGAGATTATCCGTCTCCTCATCGTCTACCATGGTCGTTCCCGCGTAACGACCCAACGAGTAAACTCCTGCAAGTACTCATCAACCGTCTTCCCGCGTTGCACCAAGTGCAAGAACTGCCGCTGAAGGGATAACCTCGTCGAAGAAGGGATATTGCGCTTCAAGAAGGCATTCCCAAACTCTTCCATGGACGGGGCACGTCCAGGGAAATGACGACCGCTATGATTCACAGCTTGGCGTCGCCTTCTAACATAAATGATGCGAACTGGGACTGCTTGTCCTCTGGGGTCTCTGCCGCTTTCAGGAGTTCCTGAATTCTTGGCAACCAATCCTCGGCGTCCGTCGGAGTGCCTACTCCTTTGAACGTCGGAGGATGGAAACTCAAATAGTACTTTAGCTGACGATCTCCTTGCCCAACCGCTCTCGGCTAACGGCTTTACCTGCCTTACCCCCACCTCCGGTGTCACAGTGACCGGAGTAACAGGAGTCACAGCCTGCACAACAGGCGTTGCAATCTATGGCATTGCCGTATCTTGAGCCGTCACCATTGCCTCTGCTAGCATACGACAAAAGTCTGTCGGGGACACACCCATATTCACCAGGGTTGGGGCCATTGCACTGCTTGCCGACGGCTCCTCTTGACGCCTCGACGTCCCCGCATCATCGCCACCATCCTAGCATAAGCAAGGAAAATGAATCAAACTCTATTCGCAAGACTCGAACGCAAGGACATTCATGGTCCCGCAAGGTACTCCTATGTTGACAACCTCTTAACGCAATCCGAACACGCTAAACCTCAACAAGAACGCTATTTCCTACCTCTGATACCAAATTGTAACACCTCCCCTGCAATGACTATATAATATGGGTCCGGCCGGGACCCCACAACATATAATCGCCACAGCTTTAGTATTATAAAGTGATATAGATCTAACCATCTCAAAACTCAGAACCAACACAGCGGAAACATTAAATAACCACAGAAGTTGTCCACATCTACATAAGAGTACTACGGCCTTAAGGCCTTACAAAACTCATACGCAAGTCAAAACAAAAGGGCATAGATATGTCCAACAGATCACCACAATCCTAAGCTACCTCGGCATGCAAGCCGGAACAGGTAAAGACATCAAATCAAACAAGAAAGCATGAAAAGTGCACTTCATGAAGCTTAGGCCTTTCTGGCTGGCGAGCAAGGTCCAGCCCGCGATCCTTGCCCTGCATCCAAATCACAAAGAATGGTATAACGAGGGTCAGCTTTGGCTAAGCAACAACGGTCTAACAACACCCCTCCTCCTGGCCGTCCTAGCGGACCCCGGGGAACTACATCACCCTGCAAGTCAGCACTTCGTATGCAAAAGTAATAAACAGTATTGACATAAACATAACAGGCATGAGTGTCACAATCATCATCCACGTTTCTATGTTGAGCAATAAAAGTAAGGGGATCTAGCAATGCAGCATGTATGCAAACCCGGGTTTCACCCAAGGCACCCAATGGCGTGTATGTTTCTAACATAACAACACACATCAACATTTCACAACAAACCAAGGGCACTTATCATTTCCCCCACGGGCGTACAAGCCCAAAGCCAAGAACTCCACTGAGACCTCA
Organism: Dactylorhiza incarnata; assembly: GCA_033032865.1. Lineage (NCBI taxonomy): Eukaryota > Viridiplantae > Streptophyta > Magnoliopsida > Asparagales > Orchidaceae > Dactylorhiza > Dactylorhiza incarnata. The sequence goes on along the minus strand of JAWHQI010000612.1, from coordinate 433,485 downwards.
CCCCTTACATGGTTCATCTTGCCAACGGGCGCATCAACATACTTGTTCTCGCCACAATCACTACGCCAAAAACCAAGAACTCAACTGAGAACTCACCCCTTACATGGCTCATCTTGCCAACGGGAGCATCAACATACTTGTTCTCGTCAGTTAGCCCAAAAGGGGACTTGTCTTACCGGGACACTCTCCCCACATGAATACAAGCATTCACGGGCTAGCCAGCCGACCACAAAGACAAAGCCATGCCTTCATATACACATACCATTTACCCTTTCCAAACCAACGTCCATTCTCACACGAACATAAGGGCAACACATACAACGTTTTCGCCGTCATCGGATTTCTACCAAAATCCCTAAAATGCACGTTAAGCAACATCACCGAATTGAACCACCGGTCACGATTTCGGCTTCACCCAAAATGCCTAATCCACTAACAGAGCGGAAATCTAGTGCAAAATCATGTCAGGGATGGACTCAATCAACCCGATGGTTCTTCTTAAACCAAGGCGACCCAAACCCCTCTCACTTGAGAGATCCAGTGCAATAAATTTCAGAAAAGTGAAGATAAAAGCAAAGATGCCATGCACGCATCCTAAAACCAGGAGGAGAGATGTCGTTACCCTAAGAGTTCTCTTCCTCGCCATGGATCAGTTGAAAGGCACGGATAGAAAGAAGCGCCTTCTAGTCCTCTCCACGGATCTGGTCTCGGATCGGCGAACAGAGCTCCGGTGCTCCAACAATGGTGGATCTAGCCTTCTTCTTCCTCCAAACCCTACCTCTCTTCTACGCCTCCAAAAGCACAAAGGACTTCCCGAGAAGAGAATAGAACTTCTCTGCCCTAAATAAAACCTTAGTACGCAATTATCTAGACCGTAGGATCAAGATTCAAATAGATTGGACGCCCAGGAAACACTGCTGACGCTCGCACCCGCGCTTCATCGAACTCCGATCAACGAACGTTGCTGGCGCTAGCCCTTCGTCGAACTTAGTTCGACGAACGCTACTAGAGCTAGCTCTTTGTCGAACTCAGTTTGACGAACGCCGCTGGTGCTAGCCCTTTGTCAAACTCAGTTCGACGAATGCTGCTGGCGCTAGCCCTTCGTTGAACTCAGTTTGACGAACGCTGCTGGCGCTAGTCCTTCGTCGAACTCAGTTCGACGAACGCTGCTGCCGCTAGCCCTTCGTCGAACTCAGTTCGACGAACGCCGCTGGCGCTAGCCCTTTGCCGAACTCAGTTTGACGAATGCTGCTGGCACTAGCCCTTCATCGACTCAGTTCAACGAATGCCACTAGCGTAAGCCCTTCATCGAACTCAGTTCGACGAACGCTGCTGGCGCTAGCCCTTCGTCGAACTCAGTTCAATGAACGCTGCTGGCACTAGCCCTTCGTCGAACTCAGTTCGACGAACGCCGCTGGCGCTAGCCCTTCGTCGAACTCAGTTCGATGAATGCCGCTGGCGCTAGCCCTTCGTCGAACTCAGTTCGACGAACGCCGTTGGCGCTAGCCTTTCGTCGAACTCAGTTCGATGAACGCCTTTTTTTTCATTTCTCAAGAGACAGCTTAACCCTGCATTTCTCGAGAAACTTGACCCTGCATTTCTCGAGAAACTTGACCACTTCCTTTCATTTCTCGAGAAGAAGCTTGAGCGAAGCCAACTCAGCGAAACCTAGGGTGTTACAATTTAGGAGTTTATCTAGGGGTTTATCTTGAGGGTTTATCTAAGGGGTTTATCTAGGGATTTTTCTATGAGTTTATCTAAGAGTTTATCATATATTTAACTAGGAGTTTATCTAGGAGTTTATCTAGGGGTTTGTCTAGGAGTTTATCAAGCGGCTTATCTATAAATCTACTTAAGTGTTTATCTAGGGGTTTATCTCAGAGTTTATCTAAGGATTCATTTAGGGGTTTATATAAATAAGTTTATGGGTTTATCTAGGTGTTTATCTAGGTGTTTATCTAGGGGTTTATCTAGGGGTTTATGTAGTGGTTTATGTAGTGGTTTATCTAGTGGTTTATCTAGTGGTTTATCTAGTGGTTTATCTAGTGGTTTATCTAGAGGTTAATCTAAGGGTGTATTTAAGGGATTATCTAGGGGATTATCTTAGGGTTTATCTAGGGGTTTCTAGAGGATTTATCTAGGGGTTTATGTAGTGGTTTTTCTAGGGTTTTATCTAGGGGTTTATATTGAGGCTTATATAGGGGTTTATCTGCTAAGAGTTTGTCTTAGAGTTTATCTATGGGTATATCTAGGGGTTTATCACGTGTGTAACTAGGAGTTTATCTAGAGGTTTATATATCAATTTATCTAGGGGTTTATCTATCAATTTATCTAGGGGTTTATCTAGTGGTTTATTTAGGGGTTTATCTAAGAGGTTATCTAGGGATTTTTCTATAGATTTATCTAGGGGTTTATATAGGGAGTACCTAAGGGTTTGTCTAGGGGTATATCTTGTGGTTTATCCATGAGTTTATTTAAGAGGTTTACATAGGGGGTTTATCTAGAGGTTTATTTAGGTGTTTAACTAGGGGTTTACCTAGTGTTTATTTAGGTGTTTATCAAATGTTTATCTAGTGGTTTTTCTATGGGTTTATCTAGGGGTTTATTTTAGGGTTTATCTAGGTGTTTATCTAAGGGTTTATCTAGGGGTTTATCTTGAAGTTTATCTAGAGGTTTATCTAGGGCGTTATCTAGGGTATTATCTAGGGGTTTATCAAGGGGTTTATCTAGGGAATTATTTAGGAATTTATTTAGGGGTTTATCAAGGAGTTTATCTAGCTGTTTATCTAGGGCTAAAGGTTTATCTATGGGTTTATCGAAGGGTTTTTCATAGATTTATCTAGGGGTTTAACTATAGATTTATGTAGGTGTTTATCTAGGTGTTTATTTAAGAGTTTATCTAGGGGTTCATCTATGGGTTTATATAGGGGTTTATGGGTTTATCTAGGGGTTTCTCTGGTACTTTTCTAAAGGTTTATCCAGGGGTTTATCAAGGAGTTTTTATAAAGGTTTATCTAGGGGACTATCAAGGGTATTATCTAGGTGTTTATCAAGTGGTTTATTTAGGAATTTATCTAGGGGTTTATCATGGGGTTTATCTATGGGTTTATCTAGGTGTTTATCTAAGGGTTTATCTAGGTGTTTATCTAGGGGGTTTATTTATGAGTTTATCTAGGGGTTTATCTAGGGGGTTTATTTAGGGTTTATCTAGGGGTTTATCTAGGGGGCTTATTTAGGAGTTTATATATGGGTTTATCTAGGGGTTTATCTATAGGTTAATCTATGGATTTATCAAAGATTTAACTAGGAGTTTATCTAGGACTTTATCGAGGGGTTCGTCTAGGAGTTTATCTAGAGGTTTATTTATAAATTTATTTAGGTGTTTATCTATGAGTTTATCTAGGGGTTCATCTAGGGGTTTATCTAGTGGTTTATCTAAGGGTTTATCTATGGGTTTATCGAAAGGTTTATCATAGATTTATCTAGGGGTTTGTCAATGGGTTTATCAAAAGGTTTATCTAGGTGTTTATCTAGGTGTTTATCTAGGTGTTTATCTAGGTGTTTATCTAGGTGTTTATCTTGGGGTTTATTTAAGAGTTTATCTAGGGGTTTATCTATGGGTTTATCTAAGGGTTTATCATAGATTTAACTAGGAGTTTACCTAGGGGTTTATCGAGGGGTTCTTCTAAGAGTTTATCTAGAGGTTTATTTATAAATTTACTTAGTTTTTTATCTAGGAGTTTATCTACGGGTTCATCTAGGGGTTTATCTAGGGGTTTATGGGTTTTTCTAGGGGTTTATCTAGGATTTTATCTAGGGTTTTATATATGGGTTTATCTAGAAGTTTATCTAGTGCGTGGGTTATCTAGGGGTTTATATAGTAGTTTATCTAGGAGTTTATATTGGGGTTTATCTAGGGGATTATCTAGGGGATTATCTAGGGGTTTATCTCTGGGTTTATCTAGGTATTTTTCTAGGGGTTTATCTAGAGGTTTATCTAGGTGTTTATCTAGGTGTTTATCTAGGGGTTTATCTAGGAGTTAGTCTAGGGGTTTATCTGGGGGTTTATCTATGGGTTTATCTATGGATTTATCTATGAGTTTATCAAGGGGTTTATCTAGGGGTTTATATAGGTGTTTATCTAGGGGCTTTATCTATGGGTTTATCTAGGGGTTTATCACGGGTTTAACTAGTAAATTATTTAGGGGTTTATCAAGGGGATTATATAGGAGTTTATATATCAATTTATCTATGGTTTTATATATTAATTAATTTAGGGATGTATCTAGGAGTTTATCTAGGTGTTCATATAGGGGTTTATCTAGGGGTTTATTTAGGGGTTTATCTAGGAGTTTATCTAGGGTTTATCTAGGAGTTTATCAGGGAGTTTATCAGTGGATTTATTTAGGGGTTTATCAATGTGTTTATCTAGTGGATTATCTAGCAGTTTATATAGGGGATTATCTAAGGGTTTATCTAGGGGTATATCTTGGGGCTTATCTAGGTTTCTATCTAGGGGTTTATATTTATATGGGTTTATGTAGAGGTTTATTTAGGGGTCTACATAGGGGTTTACTTAAGGGTTCTAGGGTTTTACCTAGGGGTTTATTTAGGTGTTTATCAAGGGTTTATCTAGCGGTTTATCTATGAGTTTATCTAGGAGTTTACATGGGAGTTTATCTAGGGGTTTATACATGGGTTTATCTTGAGGTCTATCTAGGCGTTTATCTAGGGGATTATCTAGGAGTTTTATTTAGGGGTTTATGTATGGGTTTATCTAAGGGTTTATCACAGATTTAACAAGTGGGTTATTATGGGGTTTGTCTAGGGTTGTATCTAGGGGTTTTTCTATAGATATATTTAGGTGTTTATCTAGGGATTTATCTAGGAGTTAATCTAGGGGTTCATCTAGGGGTTTATCTAAGAGTTTATGAGTTTATCTAGGAGTTTATCTATGGGTTTATCTAGGGGTTTATATATGGGTTTATCTAGAGGTTTATCTAGGGGGTTTTTTAGGGGATTAGTTAGGGATTTATCTAGGGGTTTATCTAGGAGTTTATCTAGGTGTTTATCTAGGGGTTTATCTATGGGTTTATCTATTGGTTTACCTAAGGGTTTAGGGGTTTATCTAGGAGTTTGTCTAGGGATTGATCTAGGAGTTTATCAAGGCATTTATCTAGGGGTTTATTTAGGGTTTATTTATGTGTTTTTCTAGGTGTTTTTCTAGCAGTTTATATAGGGGATTATCTAATGGTTTATCTTGGGGTATATCTTGGGGCTTATCTAGAGGTTTATCTAGGAGGTTTATATAGGGGTTTATCTTGGGGTTTATTTAGGGGTTTATTTAGAGTTTTATTAGGGGTTTATTTAGGGGTTTATATGAGGGTTTACCTAAGGGTTACCTAGGGGTTTATTTAGGTGTTTATAAAGGGATTATCAAGGGGTTTATATATGAGATTATCTAGGAATTTTTCTATGGGTTTATCATAGATTTAACAAGGGGTTTGTTTTGGGGTTCATCTAGGGGTGTATCTAGGGGTTTATCTATAGATTTATTTAGGTGTTTATCTATTGATTTATGCAGGAGTTATCTAGGGGATTATCTAGGGGTTTATCTAGGAGTTTATGAGTTTATCTTGGGGTTTATTTAGGAGTTTATCTATGGGTTTATCTAGGAGTTTATCTATGGGTTTAGGGTTTATCTATGGGTATATCTAGGGGTTAATATATCGGTTTATCTAGGGTTTATCTAGGGGATTATCTAGGGGATTAGTTAGGGGTTTATCTAGGGGTTTATCTAGGAGTTTATCTAGGGGTTTATCTAGGGGTTTATCTATGGGTTTATCTATGAGTTTATCTATGGTTTATCTAGGGGTTTATCTAAAAGTTTATGTATGGGTTTATCTAGGGGTTAATCAAGAGGTTTATCAAGGGTTTTATTTAGGCGATTATCTAAGGAATTTTCTAGGGGTTTATCTATGAGTTTATTTAGTGGTTTATCCATGGGTTTATCTAGGGGTTTATTTAGGGGTTTATCTAGGGTTTGTCTTGGGGTTTATCTTTGGGTATATCTAGGGGTTTATCACAGATTTAACTTGGAGTTTATCTAGGGGTTTATCTATGAGTTTACTAGGGGTTTATTTAGGTGTTTATCTAGGATTTTTCTAGGGGTTTATCAATGAATTTATCTAAGGAGATATCTAGGGGTTTATCTAAGAGTTTATCACAGATTTTACTAGGGGTTTATCTAAGAGTTTATCTATGGGTTTGTCTAGGGGTTCATTTAGGGGTTTATCTATAGATTTATTTAGGTCTTTATCTAGGTGTTTATCTAGGAGTTTATCTAGGGGTTCATCTATGAGTTTATCTAGTGTTTTATGGGTTTATTTATGGGGTTCATCTAGGAGTTTATCTAGGGTTTTTGTAAGGGTTTATCTTAGGGATTATCTAGGGGTTTATCTAGGGATATATATAGGGGTAAATCTTGGGGTTTATCTAGGGGATTATCTAGAGGTTTATTTAGGAGTTCTAAGGGTTTATATTGGGGTTTATCAAGGGTTTTATCTAGGGATCTATCTAAGGGTTTATCAACTATTTAACTAGGGGCTTATCTAGGGGTTTATCTAGAGGTTTGTTTAAGGGTTTATCTATAGATTTATTTAGGTATTTATCTAGGGGTTTTTCTATGAGTTTATCTAGGAGTTTATCTAGGGATTTATCTAGGGGTTTATATGTTTATCTAGGGGTTTAACTAGGAGTTTATCCAGGGTTTATGTAGGGGTATATCTAGGGGTTTATATAAGGGTTTATCTAGGCGTTTATTTAGGATTTTATTTAGGGGTTTATCTAGTGGTTTACCTAAGGGTTTACTTAGGGGTTTATTTAGGTGTTTATGTAGGGTTTATTTAAGGGTTTATCTATGGGTCTTGCAAGGAATTTATTTAGGGGTTTATTTAGGTGTTTATCTAGGGGATTACCTAGGAGTTTATCTATAGGTTTTTCTAATGGTTTATTTAGGGGATTATCTAAGGGTTTATCAAGTGGTTTATGCAGTGGTTAATTTAGGAATTTATCTAAGGGTTTATCTAGGAGTTTTTCTACTAGTTTATCTAAGGGGTTGTCTAGGGGTTTATCTATGGGTTTATCAAAGGGTTTATCATAAATTTAACTAAGAGTTTAACTAGGTTTGAGTTTATCTAGTGGTTTATCTATAGCTACTTAGGTGTTTATCTAGGAGTTTATCTTAGGGTTCATCTAGGAGTTTATCTAGGGGTTTATTGGTTTATCTAGGGGTTTATCTAGGAGTTTATCTAAGGTTTTATATAGGGGTTTATCTAGGGGTTTCTCTAGAGGTTTATCTAGGGGTTCCTCTAGAGGTCAATCTAGGGGTTTATCTAGGGGATTACTAGGGGATTATCTAGGGGCTTATCTAGGAGTTTATCAAGGGGTTTATATAGGGGTTTTTTAGGGGGTTATCTAGAGGTTTATCTAGGGGTTTATCTAGGGGTTTATCCTGGGGTTATCTATGGATTTATCTATAGGTATATCTAGGGGTTTATAACGTGTTTTATTAGGAGTTTTTCTATTAGTTTAACTAAGGGTTTATCTAGGGTGATCATCTAGTGGATTATCAATGGGTTTATTTAGAGTTTTATCTAGGGGTTTATCTAGGGGTTTACGTAGGGGCTTATCTAGGGGTTTATTTATGGGTTTATTTATAGGTTTATCTAGGGGTTATCATGGTTTTAACTAGAAGTATATCTAAGGGTTTATCTAGAGATTTATATATCAATTTACCTAGGGATTTATCTACCAATTTATCTAGGTATTTATCTAGGGTTTATTTAGGGGTTCATCTAGGGGTTTGTCTATGGGTATATGGGTTTATTTAGGGGTTTAAGTTGGTGTTTATGTAGGAGTTTTTCTAGAGTTTATCTATGGGTTTATCCAAGGGTTTATCTATAGATTTATCTAGGGTTTTATATATGGGAGTATCTAAGGGTTTGTCTATGGGTATATCTTGGGGTTTATCTAGTGGTTTAATTAAAGGGCTTACATATTGGTTTATTAAGGGGTTTATTTAGGGGTTTATCTAGGATTTACCTCGGGGTTTATTTAGGTGTTTATCAAGGTATTTTTTTTTGGGTTTATCAGTGAGTTTATCTAGGGGTTTATTTAGGGGTTTATTTTGGGGTTTATCAAGGAGTTTATCTAGGGGTTTATCTAGGGGATTATCTAGGGGTTTATCAATGGTTTTATCTAGTGGTTTATTTAGGAATTTATGTTGGGGTTTATCTAGGTATTTATTTAGGGGTTTATCTAGGGGTTTATCTATGAATTTATCTAAGGGTTTATCATAGATTTATTGAGGGATTTATCTAGTGGTTTATCTAGTTGTTTGTCAAGGGGTTTATCTAGGGATTTATCTATAGATTTATGTAGGTGTTTATCTAGGGGTTTATCTAGGAGTTTATCTAGGGGTTAATTTAGGTGTTTATATAGGGGCTTATATTGGGGTTTATCTAGGGGTTTATCTAGAGGTTTATCTCTGGGTTCATCTAGGGGATTATCCAGGGTTTTTTCTAGGGGTTTATTTAGGGTGTTTATCTAGGGATTTATCTACGAGTTTATTTACAGGTTTATCTAAGGGTTTATCTATTGGTTTATCTAGGGATTTATCTAGGGATTTATCTAAGGGTTTATCTAAGGGTTTATTGAGGGGTTTATCTAGGGGTTTATTTAGGGGTTTATTTATGGGTTTATCCAGGGGTTTATCACAGTTTAACTAGAAGTTTGTCTAGAGATTTATCTAGGGGTTTATCTAAGGGTTGACCAAAGATTTAACTAGGGGTGTATCTATAGGTTTTTCTATGTGTTTATTTAGGGGGTTATCTATATATTTATTTAGGCGTTTATCTAAGTGTTTATCTAGGAGTTTATCTAGGGGTTCATCTAGGGGTTTATCTAATAGTTTATGGGTTTATTTAGTGGTTTATCTAGGAGTTTATCTATTGGTTTATCTAGGGGTTTATCTAGTGGTTTATCTGAGGTTTATCAAGGGGATTAGGTTTTATCTAAGGGTTTAGTTAGGTGTTTATCTAGGAGTTTATCTAGGGGATTATCTAGAGGCTTATCAAGAGGTTTATCTAGTGGTTAATTTAGGAATTTATCAAGGGGTTTATCTTGGGGTTTATCTAGGGGTTTATCTAGAGTTTATCTAGGGGTTTATATAGGGGTTTATCTAGGGGTTTATTAAGTGGTTTATATAGGCAATTGTTTATGAGAATATCTAGGTGTTTATCTATTGGTTTATTTAGGGGTTTATCTAGGGGTTAATCTAGGGATTTATCTAGGGGTTTATCTAGGGGTTTATTTAGGGGTTTATCCAGGGTTTTATCTAGGGGTATATCTCGGGGTTTATCTTGAGGTTTATCTATAGGTTTATCTAGGGGTCTATCACGGGTTTAACTAGGAGTTTATCTAGGGGTTTATTTAGTGGTTTACTAGGGGTTTATTTAGTTATTTATCTAGGGTTTATCTATGGGTTTATCTAGGGGTTTATCTAGGGGTTTATCCAGGGGTTTATCTAGGAGTTTATCTAGAGGTTTATCTAGGGTTTTATCTAAGGGTTGACCACAGATTTAACTAGGGGTGTATCTAGAGGTTTTTCTATGGGTTTATTTAGGGGGTTATTTATAGATTTACTTAGGCATTTATCTAAGTGTTTATCTAGGATTTCATCTAGGGGGTTCATCTAGGGGTTTATCTAGTGGTTTATGGGTTTATCTAGGGGTTTATCTAAGAGTTTATCTAGGGGTTTATCTAGTGGTTTATCTATGGTTTATCTGATGTTTATCTAGGGGATTAGGTTTTATCTAGGGTTTTGTTTAGGTGTTTATCTAGGAGTTTATCTAGAGGATTATCTAGGGGTTTATCAAGAGGTTTATCTAGTGGTTAATTTAGGAATTTATCTAGTGGTTTATCTTGGGGTTTATCTAGGAGTTTGTCTAGGGGTTTATCTAGGTGTTTATCTAGGGGTTTATCTAGGGTTTTATTTAGAAGTTTATCTATGGGTTTATCTAGGCGTTTATCTATGGGTTTATGTAAGGGTTTATCACAGATTTAACTAGGAGTTTATCTATGAGTTTATCTAGGGGTTTGTCTAGGAATTTATTTAGTGGTTTATCTATAGATCTACTTAAGCGTTTATCTAGGGGTTCATTTAGGGGTTTATCTAGGGGTTTATGAGTTTGTCTAGGGATTTATCTAGGAGTTTGTCAAGTGGTTTATCAAGGGGTTTATATAAGGGTTTATATATCAACTTATTTAGGGATTTATCTATCAATTTTTCTTGGGGTTTATCTAGGGGTTCATCTAGGGGTTTATCTAGGGGTATATGTGTTTATCTAGTGGTTTATTTAGGGGTTTATCTAGGAGTTTATCTAGGGTTTTATCTAGGAGTTTATCAATGAATTTATCTAAGTGTTTATCTATGTGTTTATTTAGGGATTTATCTAGCAGTTTATATACGGGATTATCTAAGTGTTTTCTAGGAGTACATCTTGGGGCTTATCTAGGGGTTTATCTAGGAAGTTTATACATGGGTTTATCCAGGGGTTTATTTAGGGGTGTTTATGGGTGTTTACCTAAAGGCTACTTATGGGTTAAATATATGTTTATTTAGGTGTTTATTAAGGGTTTATCTAGGGGTTTATCGAAGTGTTTATCCAAGGTTTTATATATAAGTTTATCTAGGGGTTTATCCATGGGTTTATTTAGAAGTTTATCTAGATGTCTATCTAGGGGTTTATCTAGGGGACTATCTTGGGGTTTATCTATTGGTTTATCTAAGGGTTTATCACAGATTTAACAAGGGGTTTATTTAGGGGTTTGTCTATGGGTGTATCTAGGGGTTTATCTATAGATTTTTTAGGTGTTTATCTAGGGGTTCATCTGGAGGTTTATCTAGGAGTTTATGAGATTATCTAGGGGTATATCTAAGAGTTTATCTATGGGTTAATCTAGGGGTTTATATATGGGTTTATCTAGGGGTTTACCTAGAGGTTTATCTAGGGGTTTATCTAGGGGATTATCTAAAGGATTATCTATTGGTTTATCTAGTGGTTTATCTAGTGGTTTACCTAGGGGGTTTATCTAGGGGTTTATCTAAGGTTTATCATGAGGTTTATCTAGGGGTTTATCTAGGAGATTTTCTAGGCGATTATCTAGGAGAATATCTAGGGGTTTATCTTGGGGTTTATCCAGGGGTTTATCTAGGGGTTTATCTAGGGGTTTATCTAGGGGTTATCCAGGGGTTTATCTAGGGGTTTATCTATGGGTATATCTAGGGGTTTATCACGGGTTTAACTAGGAGTTTATCTCGGGGTTTATCTAGGGGTTTACTTAGATGTTTATCAATGAGTTTAACCAGGGGTTTATCTGGGGGTTGATTTAGGGGTTTATCTAGGGGTTTATCAATGGGTTTATCTAGGGGTTTATCTAGTGGTTAATTTAGGAATTGATTTAGGGGTTTATCTAGGTGTTTATCTAGGCGTTAATCTAGGGGTTTATCAAGGGGTTTATCTAGGTGTTTATTTAGGAGTTTATTTAAAATTTTATCTAGGAGTTTATCTATGAGTTTATCATAGCTTTAACTAGGAGTTTATTGAGGGGTTTATATTGGGGTTTGTCTAGGAGTTTATCTAGTGGTTTATCTATAGATCTACTTAAGTATTTATCTAGAGGTTTATCTAGGGGGTTTATATATGGGTTTACTTGGGGTTTATTTAGGAGTTTATATAGGGGTTTACTTAAGGGTCTACCTAGGGGTTATCTAGGGGTTTCTCAATGGATTTTCTAAGGGTTTATCTTGGACTTTATCTTGGGCTTTATATAAGGTAATATCTAAGGGTTTGTCTAGGGGTATATCTTAGGGTTTATCCATTGGTTTATTTAAGGGGTTTATAGGGGTTTATCTAGAGGTTTATTTAGGGGTTTATCTAGGGGTTCACCTATGGGTTTATTTAGGTGTTTATCAAGGGTTTATTTGGGGGTTTATCTATGGGTTTATCTAGGGGTTTATCAAAGGGTTTATCTAGGGGTTTATCTTGAGGTTTATCTACGAATTTATCTAGAGGTTTATCTAGGGATTATCTAGGAGTTTATTAATGGGTTTATCTAGGGGTTTATCTAGTGGTTTATTTAGAAATATATTTAGGGGTTTATCTAGGGGTTTATCTAAGGTTATTTCTATGGGTTTATTGAAGGGTTTATCATTGATTCATCTAGGGGTTTATCTAGGAGTTTATCTAGTGGTTTGTCTAGGGTTTTATCTAGGAGTTTATATAGGGGTTTGTCTAGGGTTTAATCTAGGGGTTTATCTAGGGGTTTATATGTGGGTTTAACTGATGTTTATCCAGGGGTTTATCTAGGAGGTTATCTAGAGATTTATCCAGGGGTTTATCAAGATGATTATCTAGTAGATTACAAGGGGTTTATCTATGATTTTATCTAGTGGTTTATTTAGGAATTTATCTCGGGGTTTATCTAGGGATTTATCTATGAGTTTATCTAGGGGTTTATTTAGGAGTTTATCTAAGGGTTTATCTAGGGGTTCATTTATGGGTTTATCTATGGGTTATCTAAGGGTTTATCATAAATTTAACAAGGAGTTTATCTAGGGGTTTATCTAGGAGTTTGTCTAAGGGTTGATCTAGGGGTTTATCTAGGCATTTATCAAGGGATTTATTTAGGGGTTTAGATAGGGGTGTATTTAGGAGTTTATATATGGGTTTATCTAGGGGTTTATCTATGCATTTATCTAAGAGTTTATCATTGATTTAACTAGGAGTTTATCTAGGGGTTTGTCTAGGAGTTTATCTAGTGGCTTATCTATAGATCTACTTAGGTGTTTATCTAGAGATTTATCTAGGAGTTTTTCTAAGGGTTCGTATAGGGGTTTATATATGGGTTTATAAGTTTATCTAGGTGTTTATCTAGGGGTTTATCTATGGGTTTATCAATGGGTTTATCTAGTGGTTTATCTAGTAGTTTATCTAGAGGTTAATCTAGGGGTTTATCTAGGGGATTATCTAGGGGCTTATCTAGGGGTTTATCTAGAGGGTTTATCTAGGGGTTTTTGTAGGGGTTTATCTAGGGGTTTTTCTAGGGGTTTATCTAGGGGTTTATCTAGGGGTTTATTTAGGGGTTTATCTTGGGGTTTTTCTTGGGGTTTATCTAGGGGTTTATCTAGGGGTTTATCTAGGAGTTTATCTTAGAGTTTATCTATGGGTATATCTAGGGGTTTATCACATGTTTAATTAGGAATTTATCTAGGGGTTTATCTAGAGGTTTATATATCAATTTATCCAGGTGTTTATCTATCAATTTTTTAGGGGTTTATCAAAGGGGTTAATTTAGTGGTTTATCTAGGAGTTTATCTAGGGGTTTTTCTAGGAGGTTATCCAGGGATTTTTCTATAGATTTATCTGTGGGTTTATCTAGGGGTTTATATAGGGGAGTGTACCTAAGGGTTTGTCTAGGGGTATATCTTGGGGTTTATCCATGGGTTTATTTAAGAGGTTTATATAGGGGTTTATCTAGAGGTTTATTTAGGGGTTTATCTAGGGGTTTACCTAGGGTTTATTTAGGTGTTTATCAAGGGTTTATCTAGTGGTTTTTCTATGGGTTTATCTAGGGGTTTATTTAGGGTTTATCTAGGGGTCTATCTAAGGGTTTATCTAGGGGTTTATCTAGGAGTTTATCTAGAGGTTTATCTAGGGTATTATCTAGGGGTTTATCATGGGGTTTATCTAGGGAATTATTTAGGAGTTTATCTAGGTGTTTATCTAGGGCTAATGGTATATCTATGGGTTTATCGAAGGGTTTATCATAGATTTCTCTAGGGGTTTATCTATAGATTTATGTAGGTGATTATCTAGGTGTTTTTATAAGAGTTTATCTAGGGGTTCATCAATGGTTTTATATAGGGGTTTATCTAGGAGTTTGTCTATGGGTTGATCTAGGGGTTTATCTAGGCATTTATCTAGGGGTTTATTTAGGGGTTTAGATAGGAGTTTATTTAGGAGTTTATCTAGGGGTTTATCTTGGGGCTTTATCTAGGGGGTTTATTTAGGGATTTATCTATGGGTTTATCTAAGAGTTTATCATTGATTTAACTAGGAGTTTATCTAGGGGTTTATCTAGGGGTTTGTCTAGGAGTTTATCAAGTGTCTTATCTATAGATCTACTTAAGTGTTTATCTATGGGTTTATCTAGGAGTTTATCTAAGGGTTCATTTAGGGGTTTATATATGGGTTTATCTAGTTATTTATCTAGGGGTTTATCTAAGTGTTTATCTAGGGGTTTATTTAGTGGTTTATCTAGAGGTTAATCTAAGGGTTAATCTAGGGGATTATCTAGGGTATTATCTAGGAGCTTATCTAGGGGTTTATCTAGGGGTTTCTAGAGGATTTATCTAGGGGTTTGTAGTGGTTTTTCTAGTGTTTTATCTAGGGGTTTATATTGGGGCTTATATAGGGGTTTATATAGGAGTTTTGTCTTAGCGGTTATCTATGGGTATATCTAGGGGTTTATCATGTGTTTAACTGGGAGTTTATCTAGGAATTTATCTAGAGGTTTATATATCAATTTATCGAAGGGTTTATCTATCAATTTATCTAGGGGTTTATCTAGTGGTTTATTTAGGGGTTAATCTAAGAGGTTCTCCTGTGATTGCTTTATAGATTTATCTAGGGGTTTATCTAGGGATTTATATAGGAGAGTACCTAAGGGTTTGTCTAGGGGTATATCATGGGGTTTATACTTGAGTTTATTTAAGAGGTTTATATAGGGGTTTATCTAGGGGTTTATCTAGAGGTTTATTTAGAGGTTTAACCAGGGGTTTACCTAGTGTTTATTTAGGTGTTTCTCAAGGGTTTATCTAGTGGTTTTTTATGGGTTTATCTAGGGGTTTATTTTAGGGTTTATCTAGGTATCTAAGGGTTTATCTAGGGGTTTATCTTGGAGTTTATCTAGAGGTTTATCTTGGGCGTTATCTAGGGTATTATCTAGCGGTGTATCAAGGGGTTTATCTAGTGAATTATTTAGGAATTTATTTAGGGGTTTATCTAGGTGTTTATCTAGGGCTAAAGGTTTATTTATAGGTTTATCGAAGGGTTTATCATTGATTTATCTAGGGGTTTATCAATAGATTTATGTAGGTGTTTATCTAGGTGTTTATGTAGGAGTTTATCTAGGGGTTCATGAATGGGTTTATATAGGGGTTTGTGGGTTTATCTAGGGGTTTTTCTGGTGGTTTTCTAAAGATTTATCCAGTGGTTTATCAAGGAGTTTATATAGAGGTTTATCTAGGGGTTTATCTATGGGTTTATCTAGGGGATTATCAAGGGGTTTATCTAGGTGTTAATCTAGGGTTTTACTTAGGAATTTATCTAGGAGTTTATCAAGAAGTTTATCTATGAGTTTATCTAGGTGTTTATCCAAGGGTTTATCTAGGGGGTTTATTTTGGAGTTTATCTAGGGGTTTATCTAGGGGGTTTATTTAGGGTTTATCTAGGGGGTTTATCTAGGAGTTTATCTATGGGTTTATCTAGTGGTTTATCTATAGGTTAATCTATGGATTTATCAAAGAATTAACTAGGAGTTTATCTAGGGGTTTATTTATAAATTTACTTAGGTGTTTATCTATGAGTTTATCTAGGAGTTTATCTAGGGGTTCATGTAGGGGTTTATCTAGTGGTTTATCTAAGGGTTTATCTATAGGTTTATCGTAGATTTATCTAGGGGTTTATCTAGGGGTTTGTCAATGGGGTTATACAGGGGTTTATCTAGGTGTTTATCTAGGGGTTTATCTTGGGTTTTATTTAAGAGTTTATCTAGGAGTTTATTTGTGGGTTTATCTAAGGGTTTATCACAGATTTAACTAGGAGTTTATCTAGGGGTTTATCGAGGGGTTCGTTTAAGAGTTTATCTAGAGGTTTGTTTATAAATTTACTTAGTTGATTATCTATTAGTTTATCTAGGGGTTCATCTAGGGATTTATCTAGGGGTTTATGGGTTTTTCTAGGGGCTTATCTAGGAGTTAATCTAGGGTTTAATATAGGGGTTTATGTACAAGTTTATTTATGGGTTTATCTAGTGGGTTATCTAGGGGTTTATCTAGTAGCTTATCTAGGAGTTTATATTGGGGTTTATCTAGGGAATTATTTAGGGGATTATCTAAGGTTTTATCTATGGGTTTATCTAGGTATTTTTCTAGGGGGTTTACCTAGGGGTTTATCTAGGGGTTTATCTAGGAGTTTATCTAGGGGTTTATCTAGGAGTTAATCTAGAGGTTTATCTGGGGGTTTATCTATGGGTTTATCTATGAGTTTATCAAGGGGTTTATCTAGGAGTTTATATATGTGTTTATCTAGGGGGTTTATCTAGTGGTTTATCACAGGTTTAACTAGTAGTTTATTTAGGGGTTTATCTAGGGGTTTATATATCAATTTATGTATGGGTTTATCTATTAAATAATTTAGGGATGTATCTAGAAGTTTATCTAGGTGTTCATCTAGGGTTTATCTAGGGGTATATGGGTTTATCTAGGGGTTTATTTAGGGATTTATCTAGGAGTTTATTTAGGGTTTTATCTAGGAGTTTATCTGGGGGTTTATCAGTGGATTTATCTAACAGTTTATGTAAGGGATTATATAAGGGTATATCTAGGGGTATATCTTGGGGCTTATCTAGGGTTCTATCTAAGGGTATATATATATGGATTTATGTAGAGGTTTATTTAGGGGTTTATATAGGGGTTTACCTAAGTGTTACCTATGGTTTTACCTATGGGTTTATTTAGGTGTTTATCAAGGGTTTATCTAGCGGTTTATCTATGAGTTTATCTATGAGTTTATATGGGAGTTTATCTAGGGGTTTATACAAGGGTTTATTTTGAGGTCTATCTAGGCATTTATCTATGGGATTATCTAGGGTTTAGGTATGGGTTTATCTAAGGGTTTATCACAGATTTAATAAGAGGTTTATTATGGGGTTTGTGTAGGGTTGTATCTAGGGGTTTTTCTATAGAAATATTTAGGTGTTTATCTTGGGATTTATCTAGGAGTTTATCTAGGGGTTCATCTAGGTGTTTATCTAGGAGTTTATGAGTTTATCTAGTGGTTTATCCAGGAGTTTATCAATGGGTTTATCTAGGGGTTTATATATGGGTTTATCTAGAGGTTTATCTAGGGGATTAGTTAGGTGTTTATCTAGGGGTTTATCTAAGGGTTTATCTATGGGTTTATCTATGGGATTATCTATGGGTTTATCTAGGGGTTTATCTAGAAGTTTATCTAGGGGTTTATCTAGGGGTTAATCAAGAGGTTTATCAAGGGGTTTATTTAGGCGATTATCTAAGAGATTTTCTAGGGGTTTATCTAGGAGTTTATTTAGGGGTTTATCTAGGGGTTTATTTGGGGGTTTATCTAGGGTTTATCCAAGGGTTTATCTTACGGTTTATATATGGGTATATCTAGGGGTTATCACGGGTTTAACTTGGAGTTTATCTGGGGGTTTATCTAGGTGTTTACTAGGGGTTTATTTAGGTGTTTATCTAGGGTTTTTCTAGGGGTTTATCAATGTATTTATTTATGGGGATATCTAGGGGTTTATCTAGAGGTTTATCGAGGGGTTTATCTAAGAGTTTATCATAGATTTTACTAGGGGTTTATCTATGGGTTTGTCATGGGGTTCATTTAGGGGTTAATCTATTGATTTATTTAGGTCTTTATCTAGGGGTTTATCTAGGAGTTTATCTAGGGGGTTCATCTATGGGTTTATCTAGTGGTTTATGTGTTTATTTAGGGGTTTATCTAGGAGTTTATCTAGGGTTTTTGTAAGGGTTTATCTAGGGGAATATATAAGTGTAAATCTAAGGGTTTATCTAGGGGATTAAGGATTTATTTAGGAGTTTATTTAGATGTTTATCTAGGGGTTTATCTAGGGTTTATCTAGGGATTTATCTATGAGTTTATCTAAGAGTTATCACAGCTTTAACTAGGAGTTTATCGAGGGGTTTATATAGGGGTTTGTCTAGGAGTTTATCTAGTGGATTATCTATAGATCTACTTAAGTATTTATCTAGGGGTTTATCTAGGAATTTATCTATGGGTTCATCTAGTGGTTTATTTGGGGGTTTATCTACTGGTTTATCTAGGGGTTCATCTAGAGGTTTGTCTAGGAGTTTATCTAGGAGATTATCTAGGGGATTATCTAGGGGCTTATCTAGCGGTTTATCGTGGGGTTTATTTAAGGGGTTTATCTAGGGTTTTATGTAGGGATTTATCTAGGGGTTTATCTAGGTGTTTATCTAGGTGTTTATCTAGGTGTTTATCTAGGTGTTTATCTAGAGGTTTATCTAGGGGTTTATCTATGTGTTTATCTAAGGGTTTATCTATGTGTTTATCTAGGGGTTTATGAAGGGCCTAATCCAGGGGTTAATCCAGGGGTTATTTAGGGGTTTATCTAGTAGTTTATAAAGGGGATTATCTAAGTGTTGGTGTAGAGGTATATCTTGGGGCTTATCTAGGGGTTTATCCAGGTGGTTTATATGTGGGTTTATCTAGGGGTTTATTTAGGAGTTTATATAGGGGTTTACTTAAGGGTCTACCTAGGGTTATCTAGTGGTTTATCAATGGATTTATCTAAAGGTTTATCTAGGGGTTTATCTTGGAGTTTATCTAGGGGTTTATATAGGGTAATATATAAGGGTTTGTCTAGGTGTATATCATAGGTTTTATCCATTGGTTTATTTAAGGGGTTTATAGGGGTTTATTTAGAGGTTTATTTATGGGTTTATCTAGGGGTTCACCTATGAGTTTATTAGGTGTTTATCAAGGGTTTATTTGGGGGTTTATCTATCGGTTTATCTACGGGTTTATCAAATGGTTTATCTTAAGGTTTATCTACAAATTTATCTAGAGGTTTATTTAGGGGTTTATATAGGGATTTTCTAGGAGTTTATCAATGGGTTTCGCTAGGGGTTTATCTAGTGGTTTATTTAGAAATTTATTTATGGGTTTATCTAGGTGTTTATTTAGGGCTAATGGTATATCTATGGGTTTATCGAAGGGTTTATCATTGATTTATCTAGGGGTTTATCTATAGATTTATGTAGGTGTTTATCTATGTGTTTTTATAGGTGTTTATCTAGGGGTTCAACAATGGGTTTATATAGGGGTTTATCTAGGAGTTTGTCTAGGGGTTTATCTAGGGGTTTATCTAGGCATTTATCAAGGGGTTTATTTAGGGGTTTAGATAGGGTTTATTTAGGAGTTTATCTAGGGGTTTATCTCGGGGCTTTATCTAGGGGGTTTATCTAGGGATTTATCTATGGGTTTATCTAAGAGTTTATCATAGATTTAACTAGGAGTTTATCTAGGGGTTTATCTAGGGTCTTGTCTAGGAGTTTATCAAGTGGCTTATCTATAGATCTACTTAAGTGTTTATCAAGGGGTTTATCTAGGAGTTTATCTAAGGGTTCATTTAGGGGTTTATTTATGGGTTTATGCGTTTATCTAGGTGTTTATCTAGGGGTTTATTTAAGTGTTTATCTAGGGGTTTATTTAGTGGTTTATCTAGAGGTAATCTAAGGGTTAATCTAGGGGATTATCTAGGGGCTTATCTAGGGGTTTATCTAAGGGTTTCTAGAGGATTATTCTAGGGGTTTGTAGTGGTTTTTCTAGTGTTTTATCTAGGGGTTTATATTGGGGCTTATATAGGGGTTTATCTAGGAGTTTATCTTAGAGGTTTTATATGGGTATATCTAGGGGTTTATCATGTGTTTAACTAGGAGTTTATCTAGGAGTTTATCTAGAGGTTTATATATCAATTTATCGAGGGGTTTATCTATCAATTTATCTAGGGGTTTATCTAGTGGTTTATTTAGGGGTTAATCTAAGAGGTTCTCTAGGGAATTTTTTATATTTTTATCTAGGGATTTATATTGGAGAGTACCTATGGGTTTGTCTAGGGGTATATCTTGGGTTTTATCCTTGAGTTTATTTAAGAGGTTTATATAGGGGTTTATCTAGGGGTTTATCTAGAGGTTTATTTAAGGGTTTAACTATAGGGTTTACCTAGTGTTTATTTAGGTGTTTATCAAGGGTTTATCTAGTGGTTTTTTATGGGTTTATCTAGGGGTTTATTTTAGGGTTTATCTAGGTATCTAAGGGTTTATCTAGGTGTTTATCTTGGAGTTTATCTAGAGGTTTATCTTGGGCGTTATCTAGGGTATTATCTAGGGGTTTATCAAGGGGTGTATCTAGGGAATTATTTAGGAATTTATTTTGGGGTTTATCTAGGAGTTTATCTAGGTGTTTATCTAGGGCTAAAGGTTTATCTATAGGTTTATTGAAGGGTTTATCATAGATTTATCTAGGGGTTTATCTATAGATTTATGTAGGTGTTTATCTAGGCGTTTATATAGGAGTTTATCTAGGGGTTCATGAATGGGTTTATATAGGGGGTTTGTGGGTTTATCTAGCGGTTTTTCTGGTGGTTTTATAGAGATTTATCCAGGGGTTTATCAAGGAGTTTATATAGAGGTTTATCTAGGGGTTTATCTATGGGTTTATTTAGGGGATTATCAAGGGGTTTATCTAGGTGTTTATCTAGTGTTTTACTTAGGAATTTATCTAGGGGTTTATCTATGGGTTTATCTAGGTGTTTATCTAAGGGTTTATCTAGGGGGTTTATTTAGGAGTTTATCTTGGGGGTTTATTTAGGGTTTATCTAGGGGTTTATCTACGGGGTTTATTTAGGAGTTTATCTACGAGTTTATTTAGGGGTTTATCTATAGGTTAATCTTTGAATTTATCAAAGATTTAACTAGGAGTTTATCTAGGGGTTTATCGAGGGGATCGTCTAGGAGTTTATCTAGAGGTTTATTTATAAATTTACTTAGGTGTTTATCTATGAGTTTATCTAGGAGTTTATCCAGGGGTTCATCTAGGGTTTATCTAGTGGTTTATCTAAGAGTTTATCTATGGGTTTATCGTAGATTTATCTAGGGGTTTGTCAATTGGTTTATCCAGGGGATTATCTAGGGGTTTATCTTGGGTTTTATTTAAGAGTTTATCTAGGGGTTTATCTGTGGGTTTATCTAAGGGTTTATCACAAATTTAACTAGGAGTTTATCTAGGGGTTTATCGAGGGGTTCGTCTAAGAGTTTATCTAGAGGTTTGTTTATAAATTTACATAGTTGATTATCTAGGAGTTTATCTAGGGTTTGATCTAGGGGTTTATCTAGGGGTCTATGGGTTTTTCTAGGGGCTTATCTAGGAGTTAATCTAGGGTTTAATATAGGGGTTTATCTACAAGTTTATCTAGGGGTTTATCTAGTGGGTTATCTAGGGGTTTATCTAGTAGCTTATCTAGGAGTTTATATTGGGGTTTATCTAGTGAATTATCTAGGGGATTATCTAGGGTTTTATCTATGGGTTTACATAGGTATTTTTCTAGGGGTTTACCTAGGGGTTTATCTAGGGGTTTATCTAGGAGTTTATCTAGGTGTTTATCTAGGAGATAATCTAGGGGTTTATCTGGGGATTTATCTATGGGTTTATCTATGAGTTTATCGATGGGTTTATCTAGGAGTTTATACATGTGTTTATCTAGGAGTTTATATAGGTGTTTATCTAGGGGGTTTATCAAGGGGTTTATCACGGGTTTAACTAGTAGTTTATTTAGGGGTTTATCTAGGGGTTTATATATAAATTTATCTATGGGTTTATCTATTAATTAATTTAGGGATGTATCTAGAAGTTTATCAAGATGTTCATCTAGGGGTTTATCTAGGGGTATATGAGTTTATCTAGGGGTTTATTTAGGGATTTATCTAGGAGTTTATTTAGGGTTTTATCTAGGAGTTTATTGATGAGTCCCATTTATATACACTTTTTCGGACTCACCTGGGCTAGTTTTCAGGCATTTGCACTTATCTTTTAGTTCATTATCGCTTAAACTTCGCTTGAACACATTTCTTCACAAATTGCACTCTTTGGGCCTAATTTAGTGTGCAATTGCGCACTATGTTTGTTGTGGGTAAGCACAGGGTGCTCCCCAACCCTTTTTATGCATTTGGATTGAGCTGGAAGAGTATTCCCAGCTGTGTGTTTGGTGCTGTGCAGGTGGTTAGATCATCAATATTGCCCAGTTTTCATGTCTGCATGAATCGCATGGTCGTGCGTTTTACTCACGCATGATCGGCTGCGATCGTGCGCATTCATTTATGGCCCAAAACAACTTTCGGATTCTGGTCGTGCGTTTAAACGCACGGTCGTGCGTTTGATCGTGCATGAACAAATTCTGCAACTTTTCTATTTAAACTGCGATTTTTAGGTTTTTTGTACAGATTTTAGTTTCGCGATTTCTTCCGCCGCAAGGGGAGTTCCAGCTCCGTTTCTTCACTTCTTCCTCCACCTTTTGCCCGAGGCCACATCGCATCATCCAAGTGCTTTAGGGAGAGGATTATACACTCATCTTCATCGCCAAGCTAGGAGTTCTTCGCAACGGACATGGCCGGATTGTAGCTTACCGGAGAAGACGGGTCCATTGGGAGGAAGTGACAGCCCTCCTCTACCCCGGACGATAGCTGGGACTGAGCTAGGACGTGGATTGACAACCCGACGATTCCTACCGTGAATCTACAGCAAGCCTCCGGATTCGGTTGTATCTCTTGCATGTTTCTCTTCTTAGGTTATTGTTGCTTGTAATGTAATCTTCTATTTATGATGATGTTTGTACTCTGCACTTGATTTAATAGTTATTTCATTGTTATGCTATGTTACTATTTGTGTATGAGTGCTTGAGGTGAGTTCTTGTGGTATTTATGGTGTGAGTGTGTGGTTTGGCTGCACTAGCAATTGCTATGTGTGAGCTTTGTGACGAGGTGCTTGCGACCCTCATTCCGCCGGTGCGACCCACTCCATCCGCTTGCCTTCTCTTCCATCCGCGTAGCGAATCGGTGCATAGCGGCCCGTGTAGTAATCCATCCGCCCGGTGAAGTAGTGCGCTCAAGGCCTGCATAGGAGTAGTTGTAACATTTTCTTTTTATTTTTCACAATCCAAATCCCCCGTTTCCGCATCCATCCGACGTAAAGGACTTCCATCTCAAGTCCTTCCTCGAACGTTAACTCCACCTTACTGTGTTCCTTGAGAGATTCGATACTCGGGGATTACTCCTCGTTTTATATTACTTGAACGATCGGTACACTACCGTTTCGTGCCGCAGTCTAGCTACCGCTTATATCGGTGTGCGAGATTTGCGCATCAAGTTTTTGGCGCCGTTGTCAGGGAACACAGTCGTGTGAGTTGCTTGAGAGAGAGCGACAAGAGATAAAGTCTTTTCCATTTGTGTATCGCATTTGTTTTAATTTAGTGTTTGTAAATTCTCTTATTTTTTTTAGTACTTCAAAAATCAGGTTCCTGTTGATTTAATTGTTTCCTTCATGCATACTGAGTTATTTTTCAGCTTATATTATTAGTGAATCCTTCTTTGCACCAATATGTCTGCTTATCAACAATGTAGGTGGTATAGAGCGTCTAGTCACTCTAGTGATGAGTGCCATTTAAGAAGCCATAATTATAATCCGTGTAGTTCATACTATGGATCTACGTATTATAAGTATGCGTCCCCATCGCGAGGATCGCCTTCACCGGGTGGTCTGGCTTTTCTACAGTCAAAACCTACCGGGAAGCGCTGCTTGTGTTGTCAAAGTCTTGATCACGTGCTGAAGGACTGTGAGCAATGGAAATTGCAATTGGGAGAGGATGATGAGCCATCACTTATCACAATTCCACTGCCTTCCTATGCCGCCGCTCCTTCCATCGCTGATGACACATACATTAGGCCCCCGGGTCATCTTGGGAGCACAACGAATGCGTCGATCAGCGTCGCTGTTGATCACTACGATGACATTTTGGAGTTTTCTTCCTCTTTGGTGCCATCCTTTCCTGTGGATTCTGTATCTGGGGATATTTCTTCACTCCTATCGGACTCTATCTTGAGTCCTATTTCTACTCAGATATTTTCCTGTATCAGTATGCATGTGTCTTCTGCTCTTATTGCCGAGTTTTTAGATGTGCAGGATAAGCCTATGGAGCCTGAAGCTATGCTGAGTTGCACTGAGGAGGACATTTTCCTTAGTGATGAGGTTTCTACCTCATCACCGGAGGAGAAGGTCCAACTCATCATTGAAGTTCCTAGCTGCTCATATTCTTCCTACAGTGCTCTTAATGCGGTCGACAATGAGTCTTTTGTGGAACCTGCCAGGAGTGGCACCGGGGCCACTTCTCCTTTGTTTGATTCTTTTAGTTCTTCATCTAGTTTATTTCCTAATCCTCTTTCTTTTTATGCTAATATTGATAAATTCATCCTTCCTGCTTCCCCTCCTGCTTTAATTTCCGATGTTTCATATATCCCCCTGCAGGTGCATGAGATCGTGGACCCATTTTGGGTAATTCTGTGTGGCAGTCTTTGAAGGAAGAGCAAATGGCAATGATGAATTCAATCGCCTATTCCACCTCATCATCATTGCCTGCGTTTTCCTTGAATGACTGGGTGCAGGGTGGAAAACGCTACTTCATCCATGACCGCAGATTGGAGGAGAGGAAGAGGATGAAGAAAGATGAAATTTGGAGATGGAAAGCTCCTGATCCTCTTGACTGCTGTTGTTGGGTCTTCGGACCCATTTCTTTTATTTGCAGTTACTACTTTAAATCAACTTATAGTTGATTATTTTGCTGAGTATGTAATAATAATTAGGATTTATTAACTTTTGCTTTTATGCTTAGACAATCTTTTAAACTGCTTAATACAGGTATTTAGTCCAGCTTAAGGACGGTAAACAAAAGCGCTACTGGGAGACAACCCTGTTTTGGTTGTTATGCTTATTTTTCTAATCCGCTAATGCCTTAATATATTATTTTTGCTATTGCTTGGTGCGTCCTTTTTGTAGGGTGGTGATCTTTTGGTGACGGACTTGGATTTCCATTGCAGTATTATCGCCAATCTTCTGGTATGCTCATTTCTGAGCATGGGTAACTTTTCTTCCCCCTAGTCTTTTATTTAATTTTCATGTTTACATCATTTTTGTCTATTGCTTAGATTAAGTCTGGGGGAGAGCCACTATGTGATACCCACTGCACGGGCACATCTCAGTGCATGCTAGGAGTATTTTATTTCATTTATAGTATTTGTTCATCTTCACCGCACACCACTACACCCACTTTAGCGCGCACTCGCTTGTTTGTATGCTCCTGTATGTTCAATTCTTGGTTGTGATGTAGAAATTGCTGTATTAGCCAAAATAATTGCAAGATGGAGTGGAATGTTGACTCCTGCAGTGCTCTAGTTGAGTACTCGTGTTTGCATAGGGATTTGAGTAGAATTAGTTTCTATTTATGCTTCTAATTTATAATTAGTAGATTTGCGTAGATTTTAGTTTATTTTACTCAAAATGGTGAATGTGGTTGAATCTAGTGGTAGCGTGGTATTGTGTGTAAGCGAATGCGAGGTTCGTGTTGCTCGAGTTGGGAGGAAGGATTACCTTTCTCGGGGGCTAAGAACTTGCCCCAAGCGACTCTCGAAGCATGGGTGCGAACGATTTGCAAGTTGAGTGTGACGTAGGCCATCTATTTGGCAAGCTTGAGCCTTGTTTTACCATTCCTATACACTAACCATTGCTAGCCCATTTTGTGCCTACCCGATCTTTTGATTCAGCTCCACCATACTTCACCAAGGCCTAAAAGCTAATCCTATTATCGCAACCAAAAATTAAGCTAAAAGCATTTATGAATTGTAATTTTCCAATGCGGTGCGGTGATGCGAAACTTCAGTGTTGATGTGGAAGTTTTAAAAATGTCCATGTGCTGAAAATTGTGCTATTAGATCTGGGGATGAAAAGAAAAGAAAAAGAAAAGCAAAGAAAAAAATAGATGTATACCCCCAGCGTTTTAATTGAAACATCTAAATGGTATTGATTGTTGTAGGCCGTGTGCACACCCGGTTTCAAAGTCATGTGTGGGGGTGTGTTACACGTGTATTATTGAGGCTGCTATGATTTAGCATTTTTGTGTGCTCAATTGGGTTGCGATTAGCCTTCACGTTTATCTTTGCATTCCAAACCGTAACCCAAGCCTCATGTAAACCTAAAGTCCTATCAATTCGTCTTGTGAGTTCACTAGCGCGGTGGAGAGAGTGTGACCGAGCGAGCTTATGGTTCTCGACGTTGATGGATTTCAACGGAGATAA
Source organism: Dactylorhiza incarnata (assembly GCA_033032865.1). NCBI lineage: Eukaryota > Viridiplantae > Streptophyta > Magnoliopsida > Asparagales > Orchidaceae > Dactylorhiza > Dactylorhiza incarnata. Next base: position 407,168 of record JAWHQI010000612.1, on the reverse strand, counting down.
TTCCGAGTTCCGGTCTTGGGTAACATTCACCTTCGCGACTTGCTTACTTTCGTACTGCGCGTGACCTCGCGATTCACCAACATTCCATTTTTGAGTAAAAATAAATTTCTTTTTACGCATTTACACTTTTATAAATTAGCTATCATATGTAGAAACTTCTTCTAATGAACTTCTATGCACACAAGTATGCAACTTCGCATTCTATTCCATGTTTGCAATTTTTTGGCTAGCTATGCTTTTCCTACTCCGCCGGATTTGTTTGCTCGGGACGCGCAAATAGGTAAGTCTGGGGGTGTGATGAGTCCCATTTATATACACTTTTTCAGACTCATCTGGGCTAGTTTTCAGGCATTTGCACTTATCTTTTAGTTCATTATCGCTTAAACTTCGCTTGAACACATTTCTTCACAAAGTGCACTCTTTGGGCCTAATTTAGTGTGCAATTGCGCACTATGTTTGTTGGGGGTAAGCACAGGGTGCTCCCCAACCCTTTTTATGCATTTGGATTGAGCTGGAAGAGTATTCCCAGCTGTGTGGGTGCTGTTTGGTGCTGTGCATGTGGGTAGATCATCAATATTGCCCAGTTTTCATGTCTGCATGAATCGCACGGTCCTGCGTTTTACTCACGCACGGTCGGATGCGATCGTGCGCGTTCATTTATGGCCCAAAACAGCTTTCGGATTCTGGTCGTGCGTTTAAACGCACGGTCGTGCGTTTGATCGTGCATGAACAAATTCTGCAACTTTTCTATTTAAACTGCGATTTTTAGGTTTTTTGGACAGATTTCAATTTCGTGATTTCTTCCGCCGCAAGGGGAGTTCCAGCTCCGTTTCTTCACTTCTTCCTCGACCTTTTGCCCGAGGCCACCTCGCATCATCCAAGTGCTTTAGGGAGAGGATTCTACACTCATCTTCATCGCCAAGCTAGGAGTTCTTCGCAACGGACGTGGCCGGATTGTAGCTTACCGGAGAAGACGGGTCCATTGGGAGGAAGTGACAGCCCTCCTCTACCCCGGACGATAGCTGAGACCGAGCTAGGACGCGGATTGACAACCCGACGATTCCTACCGTGAATCTACAGCAAGCCTCCGGATTCGGTTGTATCTCTTGCATGTTTCTCTTCTTAGGTTATTGTTGCTTGTAGTGTAATCTTCTATTTATGATGATGTTTGTACTCTGCACTTGATTTAATAGTTATTTCATTGTTATGCAATGTTATTATTTGTGTATGAGTGCTTGAGGTGAGTTCTTGTGGTATTTATGGTGTGAGTGTGTGGTTTGGCTGCACTAGCAATTGCTATGTGTGAGCTTTGTGACGAGATGCTTGCGACCCTCATTCCGCCGGTGCGAACCAGTCCATCCGCTTGCCTTCTCTTCCATCCGCGTAGCGAATCGGTGCATAGCGGCCCGTGTAGTAATCCATCCGCCCGGTGAAGCAGTGCGCTCAAGGCCTGCATAGGAGTAGTTGTAACATTTTCTTTTTATTTTTCACAATCCAAATCCCCCGTTTCCGCATTCATCCGACATAAAGGACTTCAATCTCAAGTCCTTCCTCGAACGCTAACTCCACCTTACTGTGTTCCTTGAGAGATTCGATACTCGGGGATTACTCCTCGTTTTATATTACTTGAATGATCGGTACACTGCCATTTCGTGCCGCAGTCTAGCTACCGCCTATAGCGGTGTGCGAGATTTGCGCATCATTTATCTGGGGGTTTATCAGTGGATTTATCTAGCAGTTTATATAGGGGATTATATAAGGGTTTATCTAGGGGTATATCTTGGGGGTTATCTAGGGTTCTATCTAAGGGTTTATATATATGGATTTATGTATGGGTTTATTTAGGGGTTTATATAGGGGTTTACCTAAGGGTTACCTAGGGTTTTACCTATGGGTTTATTTAGGTGTTTATCAAGGGTTTATCTAGCAGTTTATCTATGAGTTTATCTAGGAGTTTATATGGGAGTTTATTTAGGGGTTTATACATGGGTTTATCTTGAGGTCTATCTAGGCGTTTATATATGGGATTATCTAGGGTTTATGTATGGGTTTATCTAAGGGTTTATCATAGATTTAACAAGAGGTTTATTATGGGGTTTGTCTAGGGTTGTATCAAGGGGTTTTTCTATAAAAATATTTAGGTGTTTATCTTGGGATTTATCTAGGAGTTTATCTAGAGGGTGTTCATCTAGGGGTTTATCTAAGAGTTTATGAGTTTATCTAGGGGCTTATCTAGGTGTTTATCAATGAGTTTATCTAGGGGTTTATATATGGGTTTATCTAGAGGTTTATCTAGGGCATTATCTAGGGGATTAGTTAGGGGTTTATCTATGGGTTTATCTAGGGGTTTATCTATGGGTTTATCTATGGGTTTATCTAGGGGTTTATCTAGAAGTTTATCTAGGGGTTTATCTAGGGGTTAATCAAGAGGTTTATCAAGGGGTTTATTTAGGCGATTATCTAAGGAATTTTTTAGGTGTTTATCTAGAAGTTTATTTAGGGGTTTATTCAGGGGTTTATCTAGGGGTTTATTTGGTGGTTTATCTAAGGTTTATCCAAGGGTTTATCTTAGGGTTTAACTATGGTATATCTAGGGGGTTATCACGGGTTTAACTTGGAGTTTATCTGGGGGTTTATCTAGGGGTTTACTAGGGGTTTATTTAGGTGTTTATCTAGGGTTTTTCTAGGGGTTTATCAATGGATTTATTTAAGGGGATATCTAGGTGATTATCTAGAGGTTTATCGAGAGGTTTATATAAGAGTTTATCACAAATTTTACTAGAGGTTTATCTAGGAGTTTATCTATGGGTTTGTCCAGGAGTTCATTTTGGGGTTTATCTATTGATTTATTTAGGTTTTTATCTAGGGGTTTATCTAGGAGTTTATCTAGGGGGTTCATCTATGGGTTTATCTAGTGGTTTATGTGTTTATTTAGGGGTTTATCTAGGAGTTTATCTAGGGTTTTTGTAAGGGTTTATCTAGGGGTATATATAGGGGTAAATCTAAGGGTTTATCTAAAGGATTAGGGATTTATTTAGGAGTTTATTAGAAGTTTATCTAGGGGTTTATCTAGGGATTTATCTATGAGTTTATCTAAGAGTTATTAGCGCTTTACTAGGAGTTTATCGAGGGGTTTATATTGGGGTTTGTCTATTCGTTTATCTAGTGGATTATCTATAGATCTACTTAAGTATTTATCTAGGGGTTTATCTAGGAATTTATCTAAGGCTTCATCTAGTGGTTTATTTGGGGGTTTATCTACTGGTTTATCTACGGGTTCATCTAGAGGTTTATCTAGGAGTTTATCTAGGAGATTATCTGGGGTATTATCTAGGGGCTTATCTAGGGGTTTATCTAGGGGTTTATTTAAGGGGTTTATCTAGGGTTTTATGTAGGGGTTTATCTAGGGGTTTATCTAGGTGTTTATCTAGGTGTTTATCCAGGTGTTTATCTAGGGGTTTATCTATGTGTTTATCTAAGGGTTTATCTATGTATTTATCCAGGGGTTTATGAAGGGGTTAATCCATGGGTTAATCCAGGGGTTATCTAGGGGTTTATCATGGTGTTTATCTAGGGAATTATTTAGTAATTTATTTAGGGGTTTATCTAGGGGTTTATCTATAGATTTATGTAGTTGTTTATCTAGGTGTTTTTATAGGAGTTTATCTAGGGTTTCATCAATGGGTTTATATAGGGGTTTATCTAGGAGTTTGTCTAGGGGTTGATCTAGGGGATTATCTAGAAATTTATCTAGGGGTTTATTTAGGGTTTAGATATGGGTTTATTTAGGAGTTTATCTAGGGGTTTATCTTGAGGGTTTATCTAGGGGGTTTATCAATAGGTTTTTCTAAGAGTTTATCATAAATTTAACTAGGAGTTTATCTATGGGTTTATCTAGGAGTTTTTCTAGGAGTTTATCAAGTGGCTTATCTATAGATCTACTTAAGTGTTTATCTAGGGGTTTATCTAGGAGTTTATCTAAGGGTTCATTTAGGTGTTTATATATGGGTATATCTAGGTGTTTGTCTAGGGGTTTATCAAGGGGTTTATCTAGGGGTTTATTTAGTGGTTTATCTAGTGGTTTATCTAGAGGTCAATCTAAGGATTTATCTAGGTGATTATCTAGGGGATTATCTAGGGGTTTATCTAGGGGTCTCTAGAGGATTTTGCTAGGGGTTTATGTAGTATTTTTTCTAGGGTTTTATCTAGTGGTTTATATAGGGGCTTATATAGGGGTTTATCTAAGAGTTTGTCTTAGAGGTTATCTATGGGTATATCTAGATATTTATCACATGTTTAACTAATAGTTTATCTAGAGGTTTATATATAAATTTATCGAGGGGTTTATCTATCAATTTATCTAGGGGTTTATCTAGTGGTTTATTTAGGGGTTTATCGAAGAGGTTATCCATGGATTTTTCTATAGATTTATCTAGGGGTTTATATAGGGGAGTACCTAAGGGTTTGTCTAGGGGTATATCTTGGGGTTTATCCATGAGTTTATTTAAGAGGTTTATATAAGGGTTTATCTAGGGGTTTATCTAGAGGTTTATTTAGGTTTTTAACTAGGGGTTTACCTAGTGTTTATTTAGTTGTTTATCAAGGGTTTATCTAGTGGTTTTTCTATGGGTTTATCTAGGGTTTATTTTAGGGTTTATCTAGGGTATTATCTAAGGGTTTATCTAGGGGTTTATCTTGAAGTTTATCTAGAGGTTTATCTAGGGCGCTATCTAGGATATTATCTAGGGTTTATCAAGGGGTTTATCTAGGGAATTATTTAGGAATTTATTTAGGGGTTTATCTAGGAGTTTATTTAGGTGTTTATCTAGGGCTAAAGTTTTATCTGTGTTTATCGAAGTGTTTATCATAGATTTATCTAGGGGTTTATCTATAGATTTTTGTAGGTGTTTATCTAGGTGTTTATATAGGAGTTTATCTAGGGGTTCATGAATGGATTTATATAGGGGTTTATGGGTTTATCTAGGGGTCTTTCTGGTGGTTTTCTAGAGGTTTATCTAGGGATTTATCAAGGAGTTTATATAGAGGTTTATCTAGGGGTTTATCTAGGGGATTATCAAGGGGTTTTTCTAGGTGTTTATCTAGTAGTTTATTTAGGAATTTATCTAGGGGTTTATCAAGGAGTTTATCTATGGGTTTATCTAGGTGTTTATCTAATTGTTTATCTAGGGGTTTATCTAAGGGGTTTATTTAGGAGTTTATCTAGGGGTTTATCTTAGGGGTTTATATAGGGGTTTATCAAGGGGGTTTATTTAGGAGTTTATCTATGGGTTTATCTATAGGTTAATCTATGGATTTATCAAAGATTTAACTAGGAGTTTATCTAGGGGTTTGTCGAGGGGTTCGTCTAGGTGTTTATCAAGAGGTTTATTTATAAATTTACTTAGGTGTTTATCAATGAGTTTATTTAGGAGTTTATCTAGGGGTTCATCTAGGGGTTTATCTAGTGGTTTATCTAAGGGTTTATCAATGGGTTTATCGAAGGGTTTAACATAGATTTATCTAGGGGTTTATCTAGGGGTTTGTCCATGGGTTTATCTAGGTGTTTATCTAGGGGTTTATCTTGGGGTTAATTTAAGAGTTTATCTAGGGGTTTATTTGTGGGTTTATCTAAGGGTTTATCACAGATTTAACTAGGAGTTTATCTAGGGGTTTATCGAGGGGTTCGTCTAAGAGTTTATATAGAGGTTTGTTTGTGAATTTAGTTAGTTATTTATCTAGGAGTTTATCTAGGGGTTCATCTAGGGGTTTATCTAGGGGTGTATGGTTTTTAGGGGTTTATCTAGGAGTTTATCTAGTATTTTATATAGGGGTTTATCTAGGGGTTTATCTAGTGGGTTATGTAGGGGTTTATCTAGTAGTTTATCTAGGAGTTTATATTGAGGTTTATCTAGGGGTTTATATAGGGGATTATCTAGGTGATTATCTTAGGTTATATCTATGAGTTTATATAGGTATTTTTCAGGGGTTTATCTAGGGGTTTATCCAGGTGTTTATTTAGGAGTTTATCTAGTGGTTTATCTAGGAGTTAATCTAGGGGTTTATCTGAGGGTTTATCAATGGGTTTATCTATGAGTTTATCAAGAGGTTCATCTAGGGGTTTATATAGGTGTTTATCTAGGGGGTTTATCTATGGGTTTATCTATGGGTTTATCTAGGGGTTTATCGCGGGTTTAACTAGTAGTGTTTATCTAGGGGTTTATCTAGGAGTTTATCTAGTGTTTTATATAGGGGTTTATCTAGATGTTTATCTAGGGGTTTATCTAGTGGGTTATCTAGGGGTTTATATAGGAGTTAATATTGGAGTTTATCTAGGGGTTTATCTAGGGAATTATCTAGGGGATTATCTTGGGTTATATCTATGAGTTTATCTAGGTATTTTTCAGGGGTTTATCTAGGTGTTTATCTAGGATTTAATCTAGGGGTTTATCTAGGAGTTAATCTATGGGTTTATCTGGGGGTTTATCTATGAGTTTATCTATGAGTTTGTCAAGAGGTTCATCTAGGGGTTTATATAGGTGTTTATCTTGGGGGTTTATCTATGGGTTTATCTAGGGGTTTATTGCGGGTTTAACTAGTAGTTTATTTAGGGGTTTATCTAGGGGTTTTATATCAATTTATCTATGAGTTTATCTATTAATTAATTTAGGGATGTATCTAGGAGTTTATCTAGGTGTTCATCTATGAGTTTATCTAGGGGTATATGGGTTTATCTAGGGGTTTATTTATGGGTTTATCTAGGAGTTTATCTAGGGTTTTATCTAGGAGTTTATCTGGGGGTTTATCAGTGGATTTATCTCGGGGTTTATCAATGTGTTTATTTAGGGGTTTATCTAGCAGTTTATATAGAGGATTATCTAAGGGTTTATCTAGCTGTATATCTTGGGGCTTATCTAGGGTTCTATCCAGGGTTTTATATATATAGGGGTTTATGTAGAGGTTTATTTAGGGGTTTATATAGGGGTTTACCTACGGGTTCTAGGGTTTTACCTAGGGGTTTATTTAGGTGTTTATCAAGGGTTTATCTAGCGGTTTATCGATGAGTTTATCTAGGAGTTTATATGGGAATTTATCTAGTAGTTTATACACGGGTTTATCTTAAGGTCTATCTAGGCGTTTATCTGGGGGATTATCTAGGGGTTTATTTATGGGTTTATGTATGGGTTTATCTAAGGGTTTATCACAGATTTAACAAGGGGTTTATTATGGGGTTTGTCTAGGGTTTAATCTAGGGGTTTTCTATAGATATATTTAGGTGTTTATCTAGGGATTGATCTAGGAGTTTATCTAGGGGTTCATCCAGGGGGTTTATCTAGGAGTTTATGAGTTTATCTAGGGGTTTATCTAGGAGTTTATCTATGGGTTTATCTAAGGGTTTATATGGGTTTATCTAGGGGATTATCTAGGGGATTAGTTAGGGGTTTATCTAGGGGTTTATCTAGGAGTTTTTCTAGGGGTTTATCTGGGGGTTTATCAATGGGTTTATCTAGTGGTTTACCTATGGGTTTAGGGGTTTATCTAGGAGTTTATCTATGCATTTATCTAGGGGTTTATTTATGGGTTTATATAGGGGTTTATTTATGTGTTTATCTAGGGGTTTATCTAGCAGTTTATATAGGGGATTATCTAAGGGTTTATCTAGGGGTATATCTTTAGGCTTATTTAGGGGTTTATCAAGGAGGTTTATATATGGGTTTATCTAGGGGTTTATTTAGCAGTTTATATAGGGGATTATCTAAGGGTTTATCTAGGGGTATATCTTGGGGCTTATCTAGAGGTTTATCAAGGAGGTTTATATAAGGGTTTATCTTGGGGTTTATTTAGAGGTTTATTTAGGGGTTTATTTAGGGGTTTATTTAGGGATTTATATAGGGGTTTACCTAAGTGTTACCTAGGGGTTTATTAGGTGTTTATCAAGGGATTATCTAGGGGTATATTAGGGGATTATTTAGGGGTTTTTCTATGGGTTTATTTAAGGATTTATCACAGATTTAACAAGGGTTTTTTTTTGGGTTTGTCTAGGGGTGTATCTAGGGGTTTATCTATAGATTTATTTAGGTGTTTATCTAGTGATTTATTTAGGAGTTATCTAGGGGTTTATCTAGGAGTTTATGAGTTTATCTTGGGGTTTATCTAGGAGTTTATCAATGGGTTTATCTAGGAGTTTATCTATGGGTTTAGGGTTTATCTATGGGTATATCTAGGGGTTAATATATGGGTTTATCTAGGGGATTATCTAGGGGATTAGTTAGGAGTTTATCTAGGGGTTTATCTAGGAGTTTATCTAGGGGTTTATCAATGGGTTAATCTATGGGTTTACCTAGTGGTTTATCTAGAAGTTTATCTAGGGGTATATCTAGGGGTTTATCAAGAAGTTTATCAAGGGGTTTATTTAGGCGATTATCTAAGGGATTTTTAGGGGTTTATCTAGGTATTTATTTAAGGGTTTATCCAGGGATTTATCTAGGGGTTTATTTAGGGTTTTATCTAGGGTTTATCTTGGGGTTTATCTATGGGTATATCTAGGGGTTTATCACGAATTTAACTTAGAGTTTATCTTGGGGTTTATCTAGGGGTTTACTATGGGTTTATTTAGGTCTTTATCTAGGGTTTTTCTAGGGGTTTATCAATGGATTTATCTAAGGGGAAATCTAAGGGTTTATCTAGGGGTTTATCTAAGAGTTTATCACAGATTTTACTAAGGGTTTATCTAGGAGTTTATCTATGGGTTTTTCTAGGGGTTCATTTAGGGGTTTATCTATAGATTAATTTTGGTCTGTATATAGAGGTTTATCTAGGGGTTCATCTATGGGTTTATATAATGGTTTATGGGTTTATTTATGGGTTTATCTAGGAGTTTATCTAGGGTTTTTGTAAGGGTTTATCTTAGGGTTTATCTAGGGGTTTATCATGGGGTATATATAAGGGTAAATCTTGGGGTTTATCTAGGGGATTATCTAGAGGTTTATTTAGGAGTTTTAAGGGTTTATCTTGGGGTTTATCAAGGGGTTTATTTAGGGATATATCTAAGGGTTTATCACAGATTTAACTAGGGGTTTATCTAGAGGTTTGTCTAGGGGTTTATCTATAGATTTATTTAGGTATTTATCTAGGGGTTTATCTAGGGGTTTATCTAGGGATTTATCTAGGGGTTTATATATTTATCTAGGGGTTTAACTAGGAGTTTATCCAGGGGTTTATGTAGGGGTATATCAGGGGTTTAAATAACGGTTTATCTCGGATTTTATTTAAGGGTTTATCTAGAGGTTTATCAAGGGGTTTATCTAGGGGTTTATGCAGTGGTTAATTTAGGAATTTATTTAGGAGTTTATCTTGGATTTTTTCTACTAGTTTATCTAGGTGTTTGTCTAGGGGTTTAACTATGGGTTTATCTAGGAGTTTACTTAGGTGTTTATCAAGGGATTATCTAGGGGTTTATATAGGGGATTATTTAGGGGTTTTTCTATGGATTTATCTAAGGGTTTATCACAGATTTAACAAGGGGTTAGTTTTGGGGTTCGTCTTGGGGTGTATCTAGGGGTTTATTTATAGATTTATTTAGATGTTTATCTAGTGATTTATTTAAGAGTTATATAGGGGTTCATATATGGGTTTATCTAGGAGTTTATGAGTTTGTCTAGGGGTTTATCTAGGAGTTTATCTATGGGTTTATCTACGAGTTTATCTATGGGTTTATCCAGGGGTTTATATTTGAGTTTATCTAGGGGTTTATCTAGAGGTTTATCTAGGGGTTTATCTAGGGGATTTTCTAGAGGCTTATCTAGGGGTTTATCTAGTGGTTTATTAGGGGTTTATCTAGGGGTTTATATATGGGTTTATATAGGGGTTTATCAAGAAGTTTGTCTAGGGGTTTATCTAGGCAATTATTTATGGGATTATCTAGGGGTTTTTCTAGGGGTTTATTTATGGGTTTATCTAGGGGTTTATCTAGGGATTCATATAGGAGTTTATCTAGGGGTTTATCTAGGGGTTTATCCAGGGGTTTATCTCGGGGTTTATCTCAGGGTTTATCATGGGATTTATCTAGGGGTCTATCACTGGTTTTACTAGGAGTTTATCTAGGGGTTTATTTAGGGGTTACTAGGGGTTTATTTAGCTGTTTATCTAGGGTTTATCTATGGGTTTATCTAGGGGTTTATGAAGGGGTTTATCCGGGGGTTTATCTAGGAGTTTATCTAGAGATTTATCTAGGGGTTTATCTAAGGGTTGACCACAGATTTAACTAGGGGTGTATCTAGAGGTTTTTCTATGTGTTTATTTAGGGGGTTATCTATATATTTATTTAGGCATTTATCTAAGTGTTTATCAAGGAGTTTATCTAGGGGTTCATGTAGGGGTTTATCTAGTGGTTTATGGGTTTATTTAGTGGTTTATCTAAGAGTTTATCTAAGGGTTTATCTAGGGGTTTATCTAGTGGTTTATCTAAGGATTATCTAGGGGATTAGGTTTCATCTAGGAGTTTATTTAGCTATTTATCTAGGAGTTTATCTAGGGGATTATCTAGGGGTTTATCAAGAGATTTATCTAGGGGTTTATCTAGTAGTTAATTTAGGAATTTATCTAGGTGTTTATCTAGGGGTTTATATAGGGGTTTATCATGAGGTTTATCTAGGGTTTTATCTAGGCAATTATTTATGGGATTATCTAGGGGTTTATCTAGGGGATTATTTAGGGTTTTATCTGTAACAGTCCTGGCCCAAGCCTCACCGGGTCTTGCCGCCCCAGGAACTGTCGGCACCGGCGGCCCAGGCCCATTCTGGGATCGGCCTGACCAAGCCCATCCTGGGTCACTGGCCCCGTCCTAGGACACTGGCGCCCCACCGGTTCAGCCTGACCACCACTGGTCAACAACAAGCCTGCAGGCCGTACACCCCAACCCCTCTCTGGCCTACCACAGGGCACATCGGGTTGTTGGAGGGGGGCACGAACCCACAACCTCCCTTTGATGAGAATTGAGCCAGTTAAGCGGCAGCGCGTGGACTTCCCAGGAGGTCACCCATCCCGTGACTACTCCATCCCAAGCACGCTTAACTACGGAGTACTTTCAATTCTCATCACCAATTGAGCTGCATTGGGTGACCTCTTGGGAAGTCCGCGCGCTGCAGCTTAACTGGCTCAATTCTCGTCAAGGGAGGGCGTGGGTTCGTGCCCCCCCTCCAACAACCCGCTGTGCCCTGTGGTAGGCCAGAGAGGGGTTGGGGTGTACGACCTGCAGGCTTGTTGTTGACCAGTGGTGGTCAGGCTGAACCGGTGGGGCGCCAGTGTCCTAGGACGGGGCCAGTGACCCGGGATGGGCTTGGTCAGGCCGCTCCCAGAATGGGCCTGGGCCGCCGGTGCCGGCAGTTCCTGGGGATGCAAGACCCGGTGGGCTTGGGCCAGGATTGTTACAAAAACTGGCTCAATTCTCATCGAAGGGAGGTTGTGGGTTCGTGCCCCACTCCAATAACCCGATGTGCCCTGTGCTAGGCCAAAGAGGGGTTGGGGTGTACGACCTGCAGGCTTATTGTTGACCAGTTGTGGTCAGGCTGAACCGATGGTGCCAGTGTCCTAGGACGGGGCCAGTGTTGTCTGGTCAGGCCGCTCCTAGGATGGGCCTGGGCCGTCGGTGCTGGCAGTACTGGGCTAGGGGCCCGGGGTTGGCTAGCCAGTACTGTTACAAAAAGTGCACTTTTTGTAACAGTCCTGGCCCAAGCCTCACCGGGTCTTACCGCCCCAGGAACTGCCGGCACCGGCGGCCCAGGCCCATTCTGGGATCGGCCTGACCAACCCCATCCCGGGTCACTGGCCCCGTCCTAGGACACTGGCGCCCCACCGGTTCAGCCTGACCACCATTGGTCAATAACAAGCCTGCAGGCCGTACACCCCAACCCCTCTCTGGCCTACCACAGGGCACAGCGGGTTGTTGGAGGGGGGCACGAACCCACAACCTCCCTTCGATGAGAATTGAGCCAGTTAAGCGGCAGCGCGCAGACTTCCCAGGAGGTCACCCATCCCGTGACTACTCCAGCCCGAGCATGCTTAACTACAGAGTACTTTCAATTCTCATCACCAACTGAGCTGAGAATTGAAAGTACTCCGTAGTTAAGCATGCTCGGGCTGGAGTAGTCACGGGATGGGTGACCTCCTGGGAAGTCCGCGCGCTGCCGCTTAACTGGCTCAATTCTCATCGAAGGGAGGTTGTGGGTTCGTGCCCCCCTCCAACAACCCGTTGTGCCCTGTGGTAGGCCAGAGAGGGGTTGGGGTGTACGGCCTGCAGGCTTGTTGTTGACCAGTGGTGGTCAGGCTGAACCGGTGGGGCGCTAGTGTCCTAGGACGGGGCCAGTGACTCGGGATGGGCTTGGTCAGGCTGATCCCAGAATGGGCCTGGGCCGCCGGTGCTGGCAGTTCCTGGGGCGGCAAGACCCGGTGAGGCTTGGGCCAGGACTGTTACATTATCTAGGGGTTTATCTAGGGATTTATCTAGGGGTTTATATAGGGGTTTATTTAGGGGTTTATCTAGGGGTATATCTCGGGGTTTATCTTTGGGTTTATCTATAGGTTTATCTAGGGGTCTATCACGGGTTTAACTAAGAGTTTATCTAGGGGTTTATTTAGGGGTTTACTATGGGTTTATTTAGCTATATATCTAGGTTTTATCTATGGGTTTATCTAGGGGTTTATCTAGGGGTTTATCTAGGAGTTTATCTAGAGGTTTATCTAAGGGTTTATCTAAGGGTTTATCTAAGGGTTGACAACATATTTAATTAGGGGTGTTTCTAGATGTTTTTCTCTGAGTTTATTTAGGGGGTTATCTATAGATTTATTTAGGCGTTTATCTAAGTGTTTATCTAGGATTTCATCTAGGGGTTTATCTAGTGGTTAATGGGTTTATCTAGGGGTTTATCTAAGAGTTTATCTAGGGTTTTGTCTAGGGGTTTATCTAGTGGTTTATTTTGGGTTTATCTGAGGTTTATCTAGGGGATTAGGTTTTATCTAGGGTTTTATTTAGGTGTTTATCTAGGAGTTTATCTAGGGGAATATCTAGAGGTTTATCAAGAGGTTTATCTAGGGGTTTATCTAGTGGTTAATTTAGGAATTTATCTAGGGATTTATCCTGGGGTTTATCTAGGAGTTTATCTAGGGGTTTATCTAGGTGTTTATCTAGGGGTTTATCTAGGGGTTTATCTAGGGGTTTATCTAGGGGTTTATCTAGGGGTTTATCTAGGGGTTTATCTAGGGTTTTATTTAGAAGTTTATCTAGGGGTTTATTTAGGGGTTTATCTAGGTGTTTATCTATGGGTTTATCACAGATTTAACTAAGAGTTTATCTAGGGGTTTGTCTAGGAGTTTATTTAGTGGTTTATCTATTGATCTACTTAAGTGTTTATAAAGTGGTTCATCTAGGGGTTTATCTAGGGGTTTATGAGTTTCTCTAGAGATTTATTTAGGAGTTTATCAAGGGGTTTATATAATGGTTTATATATCAACTTATTTAGGGATTTATCTATCAATTTTTCTCGAGGTTTATCCAGGGGTTCATCTAGTGGTTTATCTAGAGGTATATGGGTTTATCTAGTGGTTTATGTAAGGGTTTATCTAGGAGTTTATCTAGGGGTTTATCTAGGAGTTTATCAATGGATTTATCTAAGGGTTTATATATGTGTTTATTTAGGGGTTTATCTAGCAGTTTATATAGGGGATTATCAAAGGGTTTTTTAGGGGTATATCTTGGGGCCTATCTAGGGGTTTATCTAGGAAGTTTATACATGGGTTTATCTAGGGGTTTATTTAGGGGCTTTTATAGGTGTTTACCTGAAGGCTACCTATGGGTTAAATATGGGTTTATATAGGTGTTTATTAAGGGTTTATCTAGAGGTTTATCTAAGTGTTTATCCAGGGGTTTATATGTAATTTTATCAAGGGGGTTTATCCATGAGTTTATTTAAAAGTTTATCTAGATGTCTATCTGGGGGTTTATCTAGGGGATTATCTTGGGGTTTATCTAAGGGTTTATCACAGATTTAACAAGGGGTTTATTTAGGGATTTGTCTATGAGTGTATCTAGGGGTTTATCTATTGATTTTTTAGGTGTTTATCTAGGAGTTTATCTAGGGGGTCATCTAGGGGTTTATCTAAGAGTTTATGAGATTATCTAGGGGTATATCTAAGAGTTTATCTATGTGTTAATCTAGGTGTTTATATTTGGGTTTATCTAGGGGTTTACCTAGAGGTTTATCTAGGGGTTTATCTAAGGGATTATCTAAAGGATTATTTATTGGTTTATCTAGGGGTTTATCTAGGGGTTTACCTAGGGGTTTATCTAGGGGTTTATCTAGGGTTTATCATGAGGTTTATCTAGAGGTTTATCTAGGAGATTTTCTAGGGGATTTTCTAGGGGTGTATTTAGGGGTTTTATCTTGGGGTTTTATATAGGGGTTTATCTAGGGGTTTATCTAGGGGTTTTTCTTGGGGTTTATCTATGGGTATATCTAGGGGTTTATCACGGGTTTAACTAGGAGTTTATCTAGGGGTTTATGTAGGGGTTACTAGGGGTTTATTTAGGTGTTTATTTAGGGGTTTATCAACGAGTTTATCTAGTGGTTAATTTAGGAATTTATATAGGGGTTTATCTAGGTGTTTACCTAGGGGTTTATCTAGGGGTTTATCTAGGGGTTTATCTAGGTGTTTATTTAGGAGTTTATTTAGAAGTTTATCTAGGGGTTTATCTATGAGTTTATCTAAGAGTTTATCACAACTTTAACTAAGAGTTTATCGAGGGGTTTATATAGGGGTTTGTTTAGGAGTTTATCTAGTGGTTTATCTATAGATCTACATAAGTATTTATCTAGGGGTTTATCTAGGAATTTATCTAAGGGTTCATCTAGTGGTTTATCTAGGGGTTAATCTACTGGTTTATCTAGGGGTTCATCTAGAGGTTTATCTAGGAGTTTATCTTGGAGATTATATAGGGGATTATCTAGGGGCTTATCTAGGGGTTTATCTAGGGGTTTATCTAAGGGGTTTATCTTGGGGTTTATCTTATGGTTTATATAGGGGTTTATCTAGGTGTTTATCTAGGGGTTTATCTAGGTGTTTATGTAGGGGTTTATCTATGTGTTTATCTATGGGTTTATCTAGGGGTTTATCTATGTGTTTTTCTAAGTGCTTATGAAAGGGGTTAATCCAGGGGTTAATCTCGGGGTTATTTAGGGGTTTATCTAGCGGTTTATATAGGGGATTATTTAAGGGTTGGTGTATGGGTATATTTTGGGGCTTATATAGGGGTTTATCTAGGGGGTTTATATATGGGTTTATCTAGGGGTTTATTTAGGAGTTTATATAGGGGTTTACTTAAGGGTCTACCTAGGGGTTTATCAATGGATTTATCTAAGGGTTTATCTTGGACATTATCTAGGGGTTTATATAGTGTAATATCTAAGGGTTTGTCTAGGGGTATATCTTAGGGTTTATCCATTGGTTTTTTTAAGGGGTTTATAGGGGTTTATCTAGGGGTTTATCGAGAGGTTTATTTAGGGGTTTATCTAGGGGTTCACCTATGGGTTTATTTAGGTATTTATCAAGTGTTTATTTAGGGGTTTATCTATGGGTTTATCTAGGGGTTTATCAAAAGGGTTTATCTAGGGGTTTATCTTGAGGTTTATCTACAAATTTATCTAGAGGTTTATCTAGGGGTTTATCTAGGCATTATCTAGGAGTTTATCAATGGGTTTATCTAGTTGTTTATTTAGAAATTTATTTAGGGTTTATCTTAGTGTTTTTCTATAGGTTTATTGAAGGGTTTATCATTGATTCATCTAGGGGTTTATCTAGGGGTTTGTCTAGGGTTTTATATAGGGGTTTATCTAGGGTTTGTCTATGGTTTAATCTAGGGGTTTATCTATAGATTTTATAGGTGTTTGTCTAGGGCTTTATCTAGGAGTTTATCTAGTTGTTCATCTAGGGGTTTATCTAGGGGTTTATGGGTTTATCTAAGGGTTTATATGTGGGTTTATCTGAGGTTTATCCAGGGGTTTATCTAGGAGGTTATCTAAAGATTTATCTAGGGGTTTATCAAGAGGATTATCTAGGAGATTACACGGGGTTTATCTAAGATTTTATCTAGTGGTTTATTTAGGAATTTATCTCGGTGTTTATCTTTGGATTTATCTATGAGTTTATATAGGGGTTTATCTAGGGGTTTATTTAGGAGTTTATTTAGGGGTTTATCTAGGCATTTATTTAGGGGTTTATCTACGTGTTATCTAAGGGTTATCATAAATTTAACTGGGAGTTTATCTAGGGGTTTATCTAGGAGTTTGTGTAAGGGTTGATCTAGGGGTTTATCTAGGCATTTATCTAGGGGTTTATTTAGGGGTTTAGATCGGGGTGTATTTAAGAGTTTATCTATGGGTTTATCTAGGGGTTTATCTATGGGTTTAACTAAGAGTTTATCATAGATTTAACTAGGAGTTTATCTAGGAGTTTATCTAGGATTTTGTCTAGGAGTTTATCTAATGGCTTATCAATAGATCTACTTAGGTGTTTACTTAGGGGTTTATCTAGGAGTTTATCTAAGGGTTCATTTAGAGGTTTATATATGGGTTTATGGGTTTATCTAGGTGTTTATCTAGGAGTTATTCTAAGGGTTTATCTAGGAGTTTATCTAGTGGTTTATCTAGTGGCTTATCTAGAGGTTAATCTAGGGGTTTATCTAGGGGATTATCTAGGGGATTATCTAGGGGCTTATCTAGGGGTTTATCTAGGGGTTTATCTAGAGGGTTTATCTAGGGGGTTTTTGTAGTGGTTTTTCTAGGGGTTTATCTAGGGGGTTTATATAGGGGTTTATCTTAGGGTTTATCTAGGAGTTTATCTAGGGGTTTATCTAGGGGTTTATTTAGGAGTTTATCTTAGAGTTTATCTATGGGTATATCTAGGGATTTATCACATGTTTAATTTGGAATTTATCTAGGGGTTTATCTAGCGGTTTATATATCAATTTATTGAGGGGTTTATATATCAATTTATCTAGAGATTTATCTAGGGGTTAATCTAGTGGTTTATTTAGTGGTTTATCTAGGAGTTTATCTAGGGTTTTTCTAGGAGGTTATCCAGGGATTTTTCTATAGATTTATCTATGGGTTTATCTAGGGGTTTATATAGGGGAGTACCTAAGGGTTTGTCTAGGGGTATATCTTGGGGTTTATCCATGGGTTTATTTAAGAGGTTTATATAGGGGTTTATCTAGGGGTTTATCTAGGGGTTTATCTAGAGGTTTATTTAGGTGTTTATCTAGGGGTTTACCTAGGGTTTATTTAGGTGTTTATCAAGGGTTTATCTATTGGTTTTTCTATGGGTTTATCTAGGGGTTTATTTAAGAGTTTATCTAGAGGTTTATCTAGGGTATTATATAGGAGTTTATTATGGGGTTTTTCTAGGGAATTATTTAGGAATTTATTTTGGGGTCTATCTAGGGGTTTATCTAGGGGTTTATCTATGTGTTTATCTAGGGCTAATGATTTATCGATGGTTTTATCGAAGGGTTTATCATAGATTTATCTAGGGGTTTATCTATAAATTTATGTAGGTGTTTATCTAGGTGTTCTTATAGGAGGTTATTTAGGGGTTCTTCAATGGGTTTATATACGGGTTTATCTAGGATTTTGTCTAGGGGTTGATCTAGGGGTTTATCTAGGCATTTATCTAGGGGTTTATTTAGGAGTTTATCTAGGGGTTTATCTTGGGGCTTTATCTAGGGAGTTTATCTAGGGATTTATCTATGGGTTTTTCTAAGAGTTTATCATAGATTTAACTAGGAGTTTATCTAGGGGTTTATCTAGGGGTTTGTCTAGGAGTTTATCAAGTGGCTTATCTATTGATCTACTTAAGTGTTTATCTAGGGGTTTATCTAAGGGTTCATTTAGGGGTTTATATATGGGTTTATGAGTTTATCTAGGTGTTTGTCTAGGGGTTTATCTAGGGGTTTATCTAGGGGTTTATTTAGTAGTTTATATAGTGGTTCATCTAGAGGTTAATCTAAGGGTTTATCTAGGGAATTATCTAGGGGATTATCTAGGGGCTTATCTAGGGGTTTATCTAGGGGTTTCTAAAGGATTTATCTAGGGGTTTGTAGTGGTTTTTCTAGGGTTTTATCTAGGGGTTTATATAGGGGCTTATATAGGGGTTTATCTAGGAGTTTTTCTTAGAGGTTATCTATGGGTATATCTAGGGGTTTATTACGTGTTTCACTAGAAGTTTATCTAGAGGTTTATATATCAATTTATCGAGGGGTTTATCTATCAATTAATCTAGGGCTTTATCTAGTGGTTTATTTAGGGGTTTATCTAAGAGGTTATCCAGGGATTTTTCTATAGAATAATCTAGGGGTTTATCTAGGGGTTTATATAGGAGAGTACCTAAGGGTTTGTCTAGGGGTATATCTTGGGGTTTATCCATGAGTTTATTTAAGAGGTTTATATAGGGGTTTATCTAGAGGTTTATTTAGTGGTTTAACTAGGGGTTTACCTAGTGTTTATTTAGGTGTTTATCAAGGGTTTATCTAGTGGTTTTTCTATGGGTTTATCTAGGGGTTTATTTTAGGGTTTATCTAGGGGTTTATCTAAGGGTTTATCTAGGGGTTTATCTTGGAGTTTATCTAGAGGTTTATCTAGGGGGTTATTTAGGGTATTATCTAGGGGTTTATTATATGGTTTATCTAGGGAATTATTTAGGAATTTATTTACGGGTTTATCTAGGAGTTTATCTAGGTGTTTATCTAGGGCTAAAGGTTTATCTATTGGTTTATCGAAGGGTTTATCATAGATTTATCTAGGAGTTTATCTATAGATTTATGTAGGTGTTTATCTAGGTGTTTATATAAGAGTTTATCTAGGGGTTCATGAATGGGTTTATATAGGGGTTTGTGGGTTTATCTAGGGGTTTTTCTGGTGGTTTTCTAGAGATTTATCCAGGGGTTTATCAAGGAGTTTATATAGAGGTTTATCTAGGGGTTTATCTATGGGTTTATCTAGGGGATTATCAAAGGATTTATCTAGTAGTTTATTTAGAAATTTATCTAGGGGTTTATCAAGGGATTTATCTATGGGTTTATTCTAGGTGTTTATTTAAGGGTTTATTTAGGGGTTTATCTAGGGGGTTTATTTAGGAGTTTATCTAGGGGTTTATCTAGGGGGTTTATTTAGGGTTTATCTAGGGGTTTATCTATGGAGTTTATTTAGGAGTTTATCTATGGGTTTATCTTGAGGTTTATCTATAGGTTAATCTATGGATTTATCAAAGATTTACCTAGGAGTTTATCTAGGGGTTTATCGAGGGGTTCGTCTAGGAGTTTATCTAGAGTTTTATTTATAAATTTACTTAGGTGTTTATCTATGAGTTTATCTAGGGGTTCCTCTAGGAGTGTATCTAGTGGTTTATCTAAGGGTTTATCTATGTGTTTATCGAAGGGTTTATCATAGATTTATCTAGGGGTTTATCTAGGGGTTTGTCAATGGGTTTATCTAGGGGTTTATCTAGGTGTTTATCTAGGGGTTTATCTTGGGGTTTATTTAAGAGTTTATCTAGGGGTTTATCTGTGGGTTTATCTAAGGGTTTATCACAGATTTAACTAGGAGTTTATCTAGGAGTTTATCGAGGGGTTCGTCTAAGAGTTTATCTAGAGGTTTATTTATAAATTTACTTTGTTGTTTATCTAGGAGTTTATCTCGGGGTACATATATGGGTTTATCTAGGGGTGTATGGGTTTTTCTAGGGGTTTATCTACGAGTTTATCTAGAGTTTTATATAGGGGTTTATCTACAAGTTTATCTAGTGGGTTATCTAGGTGTTTATCTAGTAGTTTATCTAGGATTTTATATTGGGGTTTATCTAGGGGTTTATCTAGGTATTTTTTTAGGGGTTTATCTAAGTGTTTATTTAGGTGTTTATCTAGGAGTTTATCTAGGAGTTAATCTAGGGGTTTATCTGGGGGTTTATCTATGGGTTTATCTATGAGTTTATCAAGGGGTTTATTTAGGGGTTTATATAGGTGTTTATTTAGGGGATTTATCTATGGGTTTATCTAGGGGTTTATCACGGGTTTAACTAGTAGTTTATTTAGGGGTTTATCTAGGGGTTTATCTAGGGGTTTATATATCAATTTATCTATGAGTTTATCTATTAATTAATTTAGGGATGTATCTAAGAGTTTATCTAGGTGTTCATCTAGGGGTTTATCTAGGGGTATATGTGTTTATTTAGGGGTTAATTTAGGGGTTTATCTAGGAGTTTATCAAGGGTTTTATCTAGGGGTTTATCTGGGGGTTTATCAGTGGATTTATCTAGGGTTTTATCTATGTCTTTTTTATCTAGGGGTTTATCTAGCAGTTTATATAGGGGATTATATAAGGGTTTATCTAGGGGTATATCTTGGGGCTTATCTAGGGGTTTATATATATAGGGGTTTATGTAGAGGTTTATTTAGGAGTTTATATAGGTGTTTACCTAAGGGTTACCTAGGGTTTTACCTATGGGTTTATTTAGGTGTTTATCAAGGGTTTATCTAGCGGTTTATCTATGAGTTTATCTAGGAGTTTATATGGGAGTTTATCTAGGGGTTTATATAGGGGTTTATCTTGAGGTCTATCTAGGCGTTTATCTAGGGGATTATCTAAGGGTTTATTTAGGGGTTTAGGTATGGGTTTATCTAAGGGTTTATCATAGATTTAACAAGGGGTTTATTATGGGGTTTGTCGAGGGTTGTATCTAGGGGTTTTTCTATAGAAATATTTAGGTGTTTATCTAGGGATTTATCTAGGAGTTTATCTAGGGGTTCATCTAGGGTTTTATATAAGAGTTTATGATTTTATCTAGGGGTTTATCTAGGAGTTTATGGGGTTTATCTAGGAGTTTATATATGGGTTTATCTCGGGGTTTATATATGGGTTTATCTAGAGGTTTATCTAGGGGATTATCTAGGGGATTTGTTAGAGGTTTATTTAGGGGTTTATCTAGGAGTTTATCTAGGGGTTTATCTAGGGGTTTATCTATGGGTTTATCTATGAGTTTATCTATAGGTTTATCGAGGAGTTTATTTAGGGGTTTATCCAGGGGTTAATCAAGAGGTTTATCAAGGGGTTTATTTAGGTGATTATCTAAGGGATTTTCTAGGGGTTTATCTAGGAGTTTATTTAGGTGTTTATCCAGGGTTTTATCTAGTGGTTTATTTAGGGATTTATCTAGGGTTTATCCATGGGTTTATCTTAGGGTTTATCTATGGGTAGATCTAGGGGTTTATCACAGGTTTAACTTGGATTTTATCTGGGGGTTTATCTAGGAGTTTACTATGGGTTTATTTAGGTGTTTATCTAGGGGTTTTCTAGGGGTTTATCAATGGATTTATCTAAGGAGATATCTAAGAGTTTATCTAGAGGTTTATTTAGAGGTTTATCACAGATTTTACTAGGGGTTTACCTTGGAGTTTATCTATGGGTTTGTTTAGGGTTTCATTTAGGGGTTTATCTATAGATTTATTTAGGTCTTTATCTATAGGTTTATCTAGGAGTTTATCTAGGGTTTCATCTACAGGTTTCTCTAGTGGTTTATGTGTTTATTTAAGAGTTTATCTAGGAGTTTATCTAGGGTTTTTGTAAGGGTTTATCTAGGGGTTTATCTAGGGGTTTATTTAGGGATTTTTTAGGGATTTATCTAAGAGTTATCACAACTTTAACTAGGAGTTTACCGAGTTGTTTATATAGTGGTTTGTCTAGGAGTTTATCTAGTGGTTTATCTATAGATCAACTTAAGTGTTTATCTAGGGTTTATCTAGGAATTTATCTAAGGATTCATCTAGTGGTTTATTTGGGGATTTATCTACTAGTTTATCTAGGGGTTCATCTAGAGGTTTATCTAGGAGTTTATCTAGGAGATTATCTAGGGGATTATCTAGGGGCTTATCTAGGGGTTTATCGAGGGGTTTTTAAGGGGTTTATCTAGGGTTTTATGTAGGAGTTTATGTAGGGGTTTATCTAGGTGTTTATCTTGGAGTTTATCTATGGGTTTATGTAGGGGTTTATCTATGTGTTTATCTAAGGGTTTATCTATGTGTTTACCTAGGTGTTTATGAAGGGGTTAATCCAGGGGTTACCTAGGGGTTTATCTAGCGGTTTTATAGGGGATTATCTAAGTGTTGGTGTAGGGGTATATCTTGGGGCTTATCTAGGGGTTTATCTAGGTGGTTTATCTAGGGGTTTATTTTGGAGTTTATATTGGGGTTTACTTAAGGGTATACCTAGGGTTATCTAGGGATTTTCAACGGATTTATCTAAAGGTTTATCTAGGGGTTTATCTTGGAGTTTATCTAGGGGTTTATATAGGGTAATATCTAAGGGTTTGTCTAGGGGTTTATCATAGGGTTTATCCATTGGTTTATTTAAGCGGTTTATAGGGGTTTATCTAGGGGTTTATCTAGAAGTTTATTTAGGGGTTTATCTAGGGGTTCACCTATGGGTTTATTTAGGTGTTTATCAAGGGTTTATTTGGGGGTTTATCTATGGGTTTATCAAATGGTTTATCTAGGGGTTTATCTTGAGGTTTATCTACGAATTTATCTAGATGTTTGTCTAGGGGTTTATATTGGGATTATCTACGAGTTTATCAATGGGTTTCTCTAAGGGTTTTTCTAGTTGTTTATTTAGAAATTTATTTAGGGGTTTATCTAGGGGTTTATCTAAGGGTTTTTCTATGGGTTTATTGAAGGGTTTATCATATATTCATCTAGGGGTTTATCTAGTGGTTTGTCTAGGTTTTATGTAGGGGTTTATCTATAGATTTTATATGTGTTTGTCTAGGTCTTTTTCTAGGAGTTTATTTAGTTGTTCATCTAGGGGTTTATCTAGGGGTTTATGGGTTTATCTTGGGGTTTATATGTGGGTTTATCTGAGGTTAATCCAGGGATTTATCTATGAGGTTATCTAGATATTTATCTAGGGGTTTATCAAGAGGATTATCTAGGAGATTACAAGGGGTTTATCTAAGATTTTATCTAGTGGTTTATTTAGGAATTTATCTCAGGGTTTATCTAGGGATTTATCTATGAGTTTATCTAGTGTTTATCTAGGGGTTTATTTAGGAGTTTATCTAGGGGTTTATCTAGGGGTTTATTTAGAGGTTTATCTATGGGTTATCTAAGGGTTTATCATAAATTTAACTTGGAGTTTATCTAGGGGTTTATCTAGGAGTTTGTCTAAGGGTTGATCTAGGGGTTTATCTAGGCATTTATCTAGGGGTTTATTTAGGGGTTTAGATAGAGGTTTATTTTGGAGTTTATCTATGGGTTTATCTAGGGATTTATCTATGGGTTTATCTAAGAGTTTATCATAGATTTAACTAGGAGTTTATCTAGGCGTTTATCTAGGGGTTTGTCTAGGAGTTTATCTAGTGGCTTATCTATAGATCTACTTAGGTGTTTATCTAGGGGTTTATCTAGGAGTTTATCTAGGAGTTTATCTAAGGGTTCATTTAGGGGTTTATATATGGGTTTATGAGTTTATCTAGGTGTTTATCTAGGGGTTTATCTAAGGGTTTATCTAGGGGTTTATCTAGTGGTTTATCTAGTGGTTTATCTAGACGTTAATCTAGGGTTTATCTAAAGGATTATCTAGGGGATTATCTAGGGGTTTATCTAGAGGATTATCTAGGGGTTTATCTAGAGGGTTTATCTAGGGGTTTTTGTAGTGGTTTTATGGGTGTTTTCTTAGGGGTTTATCTCGGGGTTTATATGTGGGTTTATCTAGGGGTTTATCTAGTGGCTTATCTATGGGTTTGTCTAGAAGTTTATCTATGGGTATATCTAGGGGTTTATCACATGTTTAACTAGGAGTTTATCTAGGGGCTTATCTAGAGGTTTATATATCAATTTATCAAAGGGTTTATCTATCAATTTATCTAAGGGTTTATCTAGGGGATAATCTAGTGGTTTATTTAGTGGTTTATCTAGCAGTTTATCTAGGGGTTTTTCTTGGAGGTTATCCAGGGATTTTTCTATAGATTTATCTATGGGTTTATCTAGGGGTTTATATAGGGGAGTACCTAAGGGTTTGTCTAGGGGTATATCTTGGGGTTTATCCATGGGTTTATTTAAGAGGTTTATATAGGGGTTTATCTAGGGGTTTATTTAAAGTTTTATTTAGGGGTTTATCTAGGGGTTTACCTAGGGTTTTTTTAGGTGTTTATCAAGGGTTTATCTAATGGTTTTTCTATGAGTTTATCTAGGGGTTTATTTTAGGGTTTATCTAGGGGTCTATCTAAGGGTTTATCTAAGAGTTTATCTAGTAGTTTATCTAGGGTATTATCTATGGGTTTATCATGGGGTTTATCTAGGGAACTATTTAGGAATTTATTTAGGGGTTTATCTAGGGGTTTATCTAGGTGTTTATCTAGGGCTAATGGTTTATCAATGGGTTTATCAAAGGGTTTATCATAGATTTATCTAGGGGTTTATGTATGTTTTTATCTAGGTGTTTTTATAGGAGTTTATTTAGGGGTTCATCAATGAGTTTATATAGGGGCTTATCTAGGAGTTTGTCAAGGGGTTGATCTAGGGGTTTATCTAGGCATTTTTCTAGGGGTTTATTTAGGGGTTTAGATAGGGGTTTATTTAGGAGTTTATTTAGGGGTTTTTCTTGAGGGTTTATCTAGGGGGTTTATCTAGGGATTTATTTATGGGTTTATCTAAGAGTTTATCATAGATTTAACGAGGAGTTTATCTAGGGGTTTGTCTAGGAGTTTATCAAGTGGATTATCTATAGATCTACTTAAGTGTTTATCTAGGGGTTTATCTAGGAGTTTATCTAAGGGTTCATTTAGGGGTTTATATATAGGTTTATGGGTTATCTAGGTGTTTATCTATGGGTTTATCTAGGGGTTTATTTTGTGGTTTATCTAGTGGTTTATCTAGAGGTTAATCTTAGGGTTTATCTAGGGGATTATCTAGGGGATTATCTAGGGATTATCTATGGGATTATCTAGGGGATTATCTAGGGGCTTATGTAGGGGTTTATCTAGGAGTTTCTAGAGGATTTATCTAGGGGTTTATGTAGTGGTTTTTTTTCGGGTTTTATCTAAGGGTTTATATAGGGGTTTATCTAAGAGTTTTTCTTAGAGGTTATCTATGGGTATATCTAGGGGTTTATCACGTGTTTAACTAGTAATTTATCTAGAGGTTTATATATCAACTTATCGAGGGGTTTATCTATCAATTTATCTAGGGGTTTATCTAGTGGTTTATTTAAGGGTTTATCTAAGAGGTTATCCAGGGATTTTTCTATAGATTTATCTAGGGGTTTATATAGGGGTGTACCTAAGGGTTTGTCTAGGGGTATATCTTGGGGTTTATCCATGAGTTTATTTAAGAGGTTTATATAGGGGTTTATCTAGGGGTTTATCTAGAGGTTTACATAGGTGTTTAATTATGGGTTTACCTTGAAGTTTATCTAGAGGTTTATCTAGGGCGTTATCTAGGGTATTATCTATGGGTTTATCAAGGGGTTTATCTAGGGAATTATTTAGGAATTTATTTAGGGGTTTATCTAGGAGTTTATCTAGGTGTTTATCTAGGGCAAAAGGTTTATCTATGGATTTATCGAAGGGTTTATCATAAATTTATCTAGGGGTTTATCTATAGATTTATATAGGTGTTTATCTAAGTGTTTATATAGGAGTTTATCTAGGGGTTCATGAATGGGTTTATATAGGGGTTTATGGGTTTATCTAGGGGTTTTTCTGGTGGTTTTTTAGAGGTTTATCCAGGGGTTTATCAAGGAGTTTATATAGAGGTTTATCTAGGGGATTATCAAGGGGTTTATCTAGGTATCTATCTAGTGGTTTATTTAGGAATTTATCTAGGGGTTTATCAAGGGGTTTATCTATGGGTTTATCTAGGTGTTTATCTAAGGGTTTATCAAGGGGGTTTATTTACGGTTTATCTAGGGGTTTATTTAGGGGGGGTTTATTTAGGAGTTTATCTATGGGTTTATCTAGGGGTTTATCTATTGGTTAATCGATGGATTTTTCAAAGATTTAACTAAGAGTTTATCTAGGGGTTTATCGAGGTGTTCGTCTAGGAGTTTATCTAGATGTTTATTTTTAAATTTACTTAGGTGTTTATCTATAAGTTTATCTATGAGTTTATCTAGGGGTTCATCTAGGGGTTTATCTAGTGGTTTATCTAGGGGTTCATCTATGCTTTTATCGAAGGGTTTATCATAGATTTATCTAGGGGTTTATCTAGGGGTTTGTCAATGGGTTTATCCAGGGGTTTATCTAGGTGTTTATCAAGGGGTTTATCTTGGGGTTTATTTAAGAGTTAATCTAAGGGTTTATATTGGTGTTTATCTAGGGGATTATCTAGGGTTTTATCTATGGGTTTATCTAGGTATTTTTCTAGGGGTTTACCTAGGGGTTTATCTAGGGGTTTATCTAGGGGTTTATCTAGGAATTTATCTAGAGGTTTATCTAGGAGTTAATCTATGGGTTTATCTGGGGGTTTATCTATGAGTTTATCTATGAGTTTATCAAGGGGTTTATCTAGGAGTTTATATAGGTGTTTATCTAAGGGGCTTTATCTATGGGTTTATCTAGGAGTTTATTACGGGTTTAACTAGTAGTTTATTTAGGAGTTTATCTAGTGGTTTATTTAGGGGTTTATATATCAATTTATCTATGGGTTTATCTATTAATTAATTTAGGGATGTATCTAGGAGTTTATCTAGGTGTTCATCTAGGGGTTTATCTAGGGGTATATGGGTTTATCTAGAGGTTTATTTGAGGGTTTATCTAGGGGTTTATCTAGGGTTTTATCTAGGAGTTTATCTAGGAGTTTATCTAAGGGTTTATACATGAGTTTATCTTGAGGTCTATCTAGGCGTTTATCTAGAGGATTATCTAGGGGTTTATTTAGGGGTTTATGTATGGATTTATCTAAGGGTTTATCACAGATTTAACAATGGGTTTATTATGGGGTTTGTCTAGGGTTGTATCTAGGGGTTTTTCTATATATATATTTAGGTGTTTATCTAGGGATTTATGTATGATTTTATCTAGGGGTTCATCCAGGGGTTTATCTAGGAGTTTATGAGTTTATCTAGAGGTTAATCTAGGAGTTTATCTTTGGGTTTATCTAGGGGTTTATATATGGGTTTATCTAGAGGTTTATCTAAGGGATTATCTAGGGTATTAGTTCGGGGTTTATCTAGGGGTTTAACTAGGAGTTTATCTAGGGGTTTATCTAGGGGTTTATCTATGAGTTTATCTAGTGGTTTACCTAAGGGTTTAGGTGTTTATCTAGGAGTTTGTCTAGGGATTGATCTAAGAGTTGATCTAGGCATTTGTCTAGGGGTTTATTTAGGGGTTTATATAGGGGTTTATATAGGGGTTTATTTATGTGTTTATCTAGGGGTTTATCTAGTTGTTTATATAGGGGATTATCTAAGGGTTGGGGTATATCTTGGGGCTTATTTAGGGGTTTATCTAGGAGGTTTATATGTGGGTTTATCTAAGGGTTTATTTAGCAGTTTATATAGGGATTATCTAAGGGTTTATCTAGGGGTATTTCTTAGGGCTTATCTAGAGGTTTATCTAGGAGGTTTATATTGGGGTTTATCTTGGGGTTTATCTTGGGGATTTATTTAGAGGTTTATTTAGGGGTTTATCTAGGGGTTTGTTGGGAAAATGATTTATCTTAACCCCTGAAAATGAGTTGAATATGAATTCTAAGAAAGAAGAATCAAGGTTAAATAAATATGCGTCGAATAGTATTCGACGCAACGTCGAAGTGGTGTCGACGTTCCTTTCAGAATGAGTCGAAGTAACTTTAAGAAGAATTCAACGTATCCTATGTCGACGTAGCTCTGACTTCTAGTCGACGCATCTTGAGTAGTCGACGCACCTTAGTCGACGCACCTTCTTTATTCTCCTCTCGACGTCCAGCCAGGACGAATTCGACGCTTGCGTCGAATAGTAATCGACGCACGTCGATTTCTATGTTTAATTCAAAAATCGTCAGATCTCTTTCCTTCTTTTATAGATCTGATTTATATGGAATCAATTTATTCTTTATAGCCGTTCTGAATCATTCTTTTCCTCTAATAGATTCTTGGCTAATTTGATTAAATCCATTATGGACATTATTTGAAATCAGAATGAATTCTTTCCTTCTATAGATATAATAGTTATGGAAATATTTCTCTCTTTCTAATACTCTGTCTACTAATTGATTTCTCTCCTATAGTGTTATCTTAATACACAGAGCTATAAATAAGGAGAAGGTCGACAGAGAACAACAACAAGTGATCCACCATATACATATTGAAAAAGAGGAAAAGCTCCCAAGTGAAAAAGAGAGAGAATTGAGAAATAGTCCTGCAACAACCATCAAGCTCCCATCTTCTCCTGCTCTTGAAGCCATTCTGCTGCAAACTCTGATAGCTCTCACTTAAAGAGAGAAGAGCTACAAATCTCCTTCTTACTATAGAAGAGATTTCATTCACTACTTCTTGTGCTTCCAATCTTCTTGCTAGGAAGAATATTCCTTCTTGTCTTTATATTATTTCTCTTTCTTCTTTACATTTATTTCACTCTCAAATACTGTAAAAGAGTTTTTAGAATCTCTCTTCAAAAAATTCAGTTGTACTGGTTCTAAGAGTCTCATTTTCAAAAGACTCAGTTGGTTCTAAGAGTCTCCTTATCAAAAGACTCAGGGTGGTTCTAAGAGTCTCCTTATCAAAAGACTCAGTGCAAGATAGTGAATCCTACCAAAGGGGGTAGAAGAGTGGACTACCCAAAGTTTGGGGAACCACTATATTTCCTTGTGTTATGCTGTGATTTCTTTTCTTGCACTTACTTTCTTGCTTAATTCTTGTTGGTGTGTGGGAAACCTTAATCTGTGATCACTACACATATATATATAATTGCACAAAATATTTTTAATCTCTATTCACCCCACTCTAGAGAATTCTAGTGAGTTTAACTGTGCACTTTCAATTGGTATCAGAGGGAGGTTGATCTAAAAAGGTTAACTCCTTGATCAAAAAGATCCTACCTCTTATTTTGATATATATATATTTCTTAAAAAAAAATTTATTTTTCACATGGCACAAATCAAAGATTATGCTTCCACCAGACCACCAATGTGCAATCTTGAAAAGTTTGCAGTTTGGAAAACAAGAATTAGGATTTATATGAATTCTATTGATGAAGAATTATTTAATGTTATCTTGACATGTCCTCCCAAGCCTTATAGAAAAGACTCAAGTGGTGAAGTGACTCAAACACTTTTCCTAAAGGCTGAGTGGACAGTTGAAGAGAAGAAGGCAGGAACATGTGATGCAAAAGCTGTAAATATTCTGGTCTCAACCCTCTCTGATGAAATCTTTCAAAGGGTTGTTGATTGTGAATCAGCCAAAGAAATTTGGGAGGCTCTCATAAAGAATGTAGAAGGAAGTGCTGATGAAAGGAAAGATATGAAGGCTCTATTGATCTCTCAATATGAGAACTTCCAAAAGAAGAATGAAGAAAGCATCTCTGAGATGTATGAGAGATTCAGTCTGATCATCAATCAACTAAGGGACTTGGATAGAGAAATCTCTCTCACAGAGATCAATGACAAATTGCTGATGAGTCTCCCAAGTTCATGGGACTCAACGATATGGGCAATAAGAGACACAAGAGGACAAAGGGAAATTTCAACAGATGCTCTCTTAGGAAAACTCAGATCCTATGAGCAACTGCTGAAAACCAGAGAAGAGAAGAAGAGAAGAGAAAACACCCCAACTTCTTCAAAAGACAGGAACATTGCATTAAAAGCAACAGAAGAAGGAAGCTCTGTCACTGAAGAAGAACTATTCAGTTTCCTGGCCAAAAAATTCAAGAAATGGGTCAGGACAGATGGATCAAGAAGGAGAGAGTCAAAACCAAGGTATGACAAAACTCCTACTAAAGAAATTATTTGTTATTCTTGCAGGAAACCTGGACATATTGCCCCAGAATGTCCAGAAAATGCTGAGACAAAGAAAGATCTGAAAAAGAAAGATCTCAAGAAAAAGGGGAAGAAGAAAGAAAGAGGCTTTATTGCAGAAGCCTGGAGTGAAACAGACTCTGAGGACGGCTCCTCTTCTAAGAGTGACAATGAAGAGCCTAAGCAAGAAGACCTATGCTTAATGGCACTTGAAGGCTCAAAGAAAGATGATGGTGCTAAATCATGGAGTGAGACAGGATCAGAAGAAGGCGTATCTTCTGAAGATAGCCTTATTCTCATAGAGGAATCTGAGGATAAGGATGAGGTAAGCATTTTTGATGCAATAGATTTTCAAAGTGATAATTTCAGAAATGATTTTATGGGAATGTGTCTAGATCGACTAAAAGCTAAACAAGAAATTAAGGATCTAAAAGAACAAATTAATATGGCTAAAAACCAGAGAAATAGAGAAGTTAAATGCTCTAAAAATTATGAATTAAGGGCTAACATCATAGAAAAGGAGGTAGAAAGGGCTAGAATAGAAAACCAGCTCCTTAAGGATAAGGTATCCCAGGCAAAAGCTTTTGAAGAATCAATAAAAATGAGAAGCCAAACTCTCAAGGAAATCACTGAACAACAAACAAGGAGACATAAAAATCTTGGTCTAGGGGCTGATCCCTCAACCAGCCAAATTCCATCCAACAAACCTGCTTGGATGATCCCTGTAAAATTCAACAAACCTATCAAATCAAACCAAGAAAAAGACTCACTAAATAAGGAAGAAGACTCCCTCAAGGAAATAAAACAATTTGATGAAACATCATATTATTCAGCTGATGACTCTCAAACTTCATCTGAAGAAGCAACTAAGCCAAAAGAAACAATACATAAAAGAGCCAAATCAGAAAAAGGGAAAAAGAAAATTTATGAAGATACAGATGCGTCGACTTCATATCGACATATGAATGATAGTGCGTCGAATCCTACTCGACACAATCTCTCAGATGCCTCGACCTCAACTCGACGCTTGAATAAAAGTACGTCGACATCAAATCGACGCAACTTTGTTCATGCATCGATACTAGATCAACGCAATCTAGAGAAAGCGCCGAATATAAATCAACGCAACTATCAACACACGTCGAATAGATATCGACGCATAAAAACTCAGAGCAACTTAAATGTCTATCCTCCAAAAACCTTCCATCTTAACCCCTATTCAGGACCCATTCATCCTAATCATGATTTCTATCCTAATCAACACCTCTATCCTAACCAAACTTTCTATCCTAACCAAAATTCCCATCTAAATCAAACTTACTATCCTAATCAACACTTCTATCCCTCTCTAAACTCAAATTCTCACAATACTAAGATAATCAAGTGTTACATATGTAACAAAACTGGCCACCTTGCCAAACAATGTTGGCACAATCAATCAAACTATCTGTGAAAATTAGTCCAAGACTAACTTAGAAACCTTTAGGATTAGGAAGAGATAAAAAGAAATAAACACCTAGAATTTTTCAGGAAAATTAAAAGTCACGTCGACTTCTAATCGACGCACCGTCGATGACTCAACTCAATAAGTGAAATCGACGCATGGGTCGACTACAATCGACGCATACGTCGATACGAAACCCTAGCATCTTAACGCGGGCTGTATCGACGCTTACGTCGAATTCCACTCGACGTAACGTCGATTTCATGAAAACGAGCGGCAATACTAAAATATTTTCGGTCACATCCACTGATGTACCGAATAAGCCTCGAATAGTGTCGCATTTCGACGTTTCACCTGACTTAAAAAGACTCTTTAGTTAGAAACCTTCACTACTCTGCATCCTTCATCTTTCTTGCTCTCTCTCCCACTGACCTAAAATGGCTCCCAAGACCAACTCTGGTTTCGACATTGACCTTGAATCTTTCCAAGCCGCCGCAGAAAACTACAAGAGCATCATTGCTCTGTTCACTGAAGCTGGACTAGATAAGCTCATCTCCACAAAATGCAAGCTCCTGGAAACAGAGCTCATAGAGCTGATGACTCATGTTCAGATATCTGAACAAGGAGAAATCCAAGGAACAATCCATGAGACACCTGTCTCAATATCTGCAGAACACATTAGAACAACCTTTGATCTTCCATCAGGTACACCCTAATATTATTTTTGTTCAAAGCAAATAGGGAAAGCAAATCAGCTTTTAAAGAATAACTAAATAAGTCTTCATCACTCCCTTATTAGGTGATGAATCTATAGACCTCACACCTGATGAAATCAATCATCTGCTAACCACCATGAAGTTCTCAAAGGATAGACCAATCCATTTAAAGAAAATAGACTTTTCTAAGGAGTACAGACTGCTAGCAGATATAGTAGGAAAAATCCTGCTATGCAAGACCTCAGCCCATGATGCAGTGCCCAAGCAGCAACTGAATATCAGGGGGGCCCTGGTGCTGAAGAAGAAGGTGGATTGGTCCACATGCCTGCTCAAGATGATAAGCTCTAAATACTAACACAAAGAAAATGCATATATGAGGATTATGAGTCAAGTACTCTTCCACTCCTTCCCTGACCTATGTAGGTCAAAAGGAATCCCAATTCCTCCAGGGAAAATGATGTCAATAGCTCTATTCTCCAAATGGACCAGGCAAATTCCTAAGCCTGGTTCCATTCCTGAAAAGACTCCATCTCCTCCTAACTCTCCTGTTCATCCATCTCCTCCTCCTCCTCCTCCTCCTCAAAGAGACAATTCTTCTTTACCACCATCATCTACTCCACTAGTCTCTACCACTCTCACAACCCCTCCTCTACCTACCTCTTCTCAAACACCTGCTCAAACATCAGTTTCTCCATCTCTTCCTCCTCCTACTTTCTCATCCTCTCTACCTCCTTTATCACCCATAACTCATGTATCAACTAACCTCTCTCCAGCTTCATCACCACCTCCACCACTCTCTCCTCATCACCAACCACAACATGAACCATCTGCATCCACTTAAGCTCACCTCACTCAATGCATTGCATCAGCAACTCAAACATTCCAAGCAATGCTGGATGAGCACTGCTCCCAGATTCATTCATCCATCCTACACATGCACACCCAAATAGATGGGGTCAGTGCCTCTGTGCAAAGTCTGAAGACCTCTCTCTCTTCCTCTAAAGTAACCAGGTCTTTCTTAACCTCCTTGGCCAAGAAGGTCAAGAAAGGGGAGAAGCTAGATGAAGAGCAGCCCTCCACTCCTAAATCTCTCTCCCACAAGTCAATTGGAAATGAGAGAATACCTGAGCTACATATTGAAGAACAAACAATAGAGGTACTCAATATAGCAAGAGAGGCTGCAAGTCAAGTGGTACTATTACAAGGGGAGGCAAGCAGGGTAGAAAATGAAGCTGATAAGGAAGAGGTGGCAGATGGTGAGAAAGATAAAGAAGCTGAAACTCAGGGGGAGCTAGGTACTGTGATAGTTGAAATAGGAGCTCAGGAGCCAAGCACTGCTATGACTGAAGCTGAAACTGAAAAAGAAACTGAAGAGGCAGAAGTAGAAGCAACCTCAGGGGGAGCAAACTCATGTAACTCAGGGGGAGCTGAGTGAACTACCTGGTGCTGAGAAGGAGCAACCCCCCTCTCTTAAAACAGTTGTATTCACTAGAAAAAGGAAGACTCCTCCAACCCCTCCTGAATAATGCCTTAAAACAATGAATGATATATTTATGGTTGAAAACTGATTGATTTGAACATGAAGTTTGTTTATAGGATTTCCTTTTCTAATATAAATACTTGCTGTGATTGATCATATGCTGATACAATTTCTCTCTAATAGGGTTAAGACAAATAGGGGGAGATTGTTGGGAAAATGATTTATCTTAACCCCTGAAAATGAGTTGAATATGAATTCTAAGAAAGAAGAATCAAGGTTAAATAAATATGCGTCAAATAGTATTCGACGCAACGTCGAAGTGGTCTCGACGTTCCTTTCAGAATGAGTCGAAGTAACTTTAAGAAGAATTCGACGTATCCTATGTTGACGTAGCTCTGACTTCTAGTCGACGCATCTTGAGAAGTTGACGCACCTTAGTCGACGCACCTTCCTTATTCTCCTCTCAACGTCCAGCCAGGATGAATTCGACGCTTGCGTCGAATAGTAATCGACGCACGTCGATTTCTATGTTTAATTCAAAAATCGCCAGATCTCTTTCCTTCTTTTATAGATCTGATTTATATGGAATCAATTTATTCTTTATAGCCGTTCTGAATCATTCTTTTCCTCTAATAGATTCTTGGCTAATTTGATTAAATCTATTATGGACATTATTTGAAATCAGAATGAATTCTTTCCTTCTATATATATAATAGTTATGGAAATATTTCTCTCTTTCTAATACTCTGTCTACTAATTGATTTCTCTCCTATAGTGTTATCTTAATACACAGAGCTATAAATAAGGAGAAGGTCGACAGAGAACAACAACAAGTGATCCACCATATACATATTAAAAAGGAGGAAAAGCTCCCAAGTGAAAAAGAGAGAGAATTGAGAAATAGTCCTGCAGCAACCATCAAGCTTCCATCTTCTCCTGCTCTTGAAGCCATTCTGCTGCAAACTCTGATAGCTCTCACTAAAAGAGAGAAAAGCTACAAATCTCCTTCTCACTATAGAAGAGATTTCATTCACTACTTCTTGTGCTTCCAATCTTCTTGCTAGGAAGAAGATTCCTTCTTGTCTTTATATTATTTCTCTTTCTTCTTTACATTTATTTCACTCTCAAATATTGTAAAAGAGTTTTTAGAATCTCTCTTCAAAAAATTCAGTTATACTGGTTCTAAAAGTCTCCTTATCAAAAGACTCAGGGTGGTTCTAAGAGTCTCCTTATCAAAAGACTCAGTGCAAGATAGTGAATTCCTACCAAAGGGGGTAGAAGAGTGGACTACCCAAAGTTTGGGGAACCACTATATTTCCTTGTGTTGTGCTGTGATTTCTTTTCTTGCACTTACTTTCTTGCTTAATTCTTGTTGGTGTGTGGGAAGCCTTAATCTGTGATCACTACACATATATATATAATTGAACAAATTATTTTTAATCTCTATTCACCCCCCCCCCCCCCCCTCTAAAGAATTCTAGTGAGGTTAACTGTGCACTTTCAGGGTTTATATAGGGGTTTACCTAAGGGTTACCTAGGGGTTTATTTAGTTGTTTATCAAGGGATTATCTAGGGGTTTATATAGGGGATTATCTAGGGGGTTTTGGGTTTATCTAAGGGTTTATCACAGATTTAACAAGGGGTTTGTTTTGGGGTTCGTCTAGGGGTGTATCTATAGATTTATTTAGGTGTTTATCTAGTGATTTATTTAGGAGTTATCTAGGGGATTATCTAGGGGTTTATCTAGGAGTTTATGAGTTTGTCTTGGTGTTTATCTAGGATTTTATCTATAGTTTTATCTAGGAGTTTATCTATGGGTTTAGGGTTTATCTATGGTATATCTAGGGGTTAATATATGGGTTTATCTAGGGGATTATCTAGGTGATTAGTTAAGGGTTTATCTAGGGGTTTATTTAGGAGTTTATCTAGGGGTTTATCTATTGGTTATCTATGGGTTTATCTAGGAGTTTATCTAGAAGTTTATTGAGGGGTTTATCTAGGGGTTAATCAAGAGGTTTATCAAGGGGTTTATTTAGGCGATTATCTAAGGGATTTTCTAGGGGTTTATCTAGGAGTTTATTTAGGGGTTTATCCAGGGGTTTATCTAGGGGTTTATCCAAGGGTTTATCTTGGGGTTTATATATGGGTATATCTAGGGGTTTATCATGGATTTAACTTGGAGTTTATCTGGGGGTTTATCTACGGGTTTACTAGGGGTTTATTTAGGCGTTTATCTATAGTTTTTCTAGGGATTTATTAATGGATTTATCTAAGGGGATATCTAGGGGTTTATCTAGAGGTTTATCTAAGAATTTATCACAGATTTTACTAGGGGTTTATCTAGGAGTTTATCTATGGGTTTGTCTAGGGTTTCATTTAGGGGTTTATCTATAGATTTATTTAGGTCTTTATCTAGGGGTTTATCTAGGAGTTTATCTATGGGTTCATCTATGAGTTTATCTAGTGGTTTATAGGTTTATTTATGGTTTTATCTAAGAGTTTATCTAGGTTTTTGTAAGGGTTTATCTAAGGGTATATATAGGGGTAATCTAGGGGTTTATCTAGGGGATTATCTAGAGGTTTATTTAGGAGTTCTAAGGGTTTATCAAGGGTTTTATCTAAGGATCTATCTAAGGGTTTATCACAGATTTAACTAGGGGTTTATTTAGGGGTTTATCTAGAGGTTTGTCTAAGTGTTTATCTAAGGGTTTATCTATAAATTTATTTAGCTATTTATCTAGGGGTTTATCTTGGAGTTTATCTAGAGGTTTATCTATGGATTTATCTAGGTGTTTATATGTTTATCTAGGGGTTTAACTAGGAGTTTATCCAGGGGCTTATGTAGATGTATATCTAGGGGTTTATATAAGGGTTTATCTAGGGGTTTATCTAGGATTTTATTTAGGGGTTTATCTAGTGGTTTACCTAAGGGTTTACTTAGGGGTTTATTTAGGTGTTTTTGTAGGGTTTATTTAAGGGTTTATCTCTGGGTCTTTCCAGCAATTTATTTAGGGGTTTATCTAGGGGATTATCTAGGAGTTTATCCATAGGTTTATCCAGTGGTTTATTTAGGAGATTATCTAGGGGTTTATCAAGGGGTTTATCTAAGGGTTTATACAGTGATAAGGACAGGGCGGCCAGATTTTACCGGGGATTACGAGACGACCTCCGTCAGGCCCTGATCATGATTTCCCAGGCATCCTTCCACGCGATCGCCTCACATGGCACCGCTCTAGAGATAGATCAGCGGATGGTAGCCCAGCAGCGGAGGGGACACGTAGGTGTTCCCCGGACTCATGGTCGAGAGAGAGGAGTAGGTCGTCGCAGGCAGGGCCGAGACGGGAGACAGCGCCAGCGTCACCAGCCATATAGGCAGGCACCCCAGACCCGACCAGCACCCCAGCCCTGACCAGCACCCCCAGCCCCAGCACCTCAGGTCGTCCCAGCCGCACGACGAGATGTTCCCTTCGCAGGGAACTGCTACCTATGCCAGCAGCCTGGGCATATACGAGCCTTCTGCCCACAGGCTACCGGGAGACCCGGTTTAGGAGCAGTACAGAGAGCGGCGGAGAGAGGACGAGGTGGACGCAGAGGATGTCCCGCAGGCAGGAGGGAGCCGGCTAGGCAGGGCAGAGCAGCACCGCTCGAGGCATACGCGTTGGATCTTCAGCACGGCCCTGCTCCTGATGTAGTGATAGGTATCTACTTCCGATAGTACGATATCCTAGGAGGTGTTATAACTTTATATATTGGGACTTTTGTATACGACATCCCTACTCCTGTATATTTGTGAAAAGCTTATGATCAAGATATATATATGTTATCAGGTTTACTTTTGGTAGAAGGTCATCCCGCTAAAACATTGTTCGATACCGGCGCCACACATTCTTTCGTTGCACAAAACTTCATCGCTGACAAGGAGAACACGGTGCGATCATCCGGGATGTCAATCCGAATACGACTCCCGGATAGATCAGATATGATTTCCACCGAAAAGTGTTCCTTCCAGGCAATGCTAGGAGGCATAGAATTCGAGGTCAACGCAACCATTTTGGCAATAACCGGATTCGACATCATTCTGGGGATGGATTGGTTGGCCGAGCACAGCGCCCAAATCAATTGCTCAACTCGAGAAATCCGCCTCCAGAATCCGAATGGGCAAATTATCACGCTAGCAGGTATACCCTCTGTCACTCGCATTATCTTAACATCTGCACAAACCGTCAAGGCAATTCGACGAAAGGACGAGGTGTACCTAATCTACTTTGAGATGGAAGACACGACACAAGTACTCGCTAAAGTGCCTATAATCAGGGACTTCCCAGATGTCTTCCCAGAGTCCCTTCCCGGGTTGCCCCCGCAACGAGAAGTGGACTTCCAAATCGAACTTACTCAAGGAGTGATGCGATTATTTCGGCAAGTGCACCGATCGTTCAAGTAATAAAGTTGGGAATAAATCCCCGAGTGTCGGTCTCTTGAGGAATGCAGGTTGGGTGTACGAATCAGGTTGTGTGACTAGTGTTACACGAGCGTAAACAAACACACAAAAGGGGTTTTGGTTGGGTTTTTCCTACTCTTAACAACAGTAAAAGAAATGCGGGTCGAAAACACCGCTTCGCCAGGCGAGATGGATGCAACGGCCGCGATGCCGTGCTTCGTGAGGCGGATGGAGCGTGCTCTAGTGCGAGAAGAAATGAGGGTCGCAAACACCTCTTCACAAACGCCGTTAGCTCTTGCTAACGCGGATCGAACACCTTAAGTGCGTGAGTGAGTGAGTGGATGAGTGGAGGCGAAACGATTCACAAACAAACAATGAAGAAAGAGGGAGAAACATTCATTGCAATCAAACCAAGCATAATACTGTTCAACATCTCAACGATTCAAAGATTACAACGAAAGCAAGAGGAAAGAAATAACCAAAGGATGAAGACTAGCGGCCGTTCACGGCCGGAATGGTAGGTTGTCAAGCCACCTCCGGACTCGGGCGGACTATGCTTCCGGTGTAGAGAAACTGTCACGATCTCTCTACGTAGTCCCGTCGTCTTCTACCTCAGGATTCTTCTTCTTCTCACCGGACTAGAACAGGAAAACAATGGCTTGAGGGCTTGCGGGTGGAGGAGAATGCTCCCGGACGATGGAGGAATGGTCGGAATGATTGGAGAAGACTTCCCCTTGCGTAGGAGATGAAGTGGAGGTGTCCTGGAAGGGAAATCGCCGGCGTACGGACGGCCAATCGCGCTCCCGCGGCTGAATGAATGCCCTAAAAATGGAACAGGCGTATATATAGGCGCTGGAATGAATACCGCGCACGGTCATTGGCGCACGACCACTGGTCGTGCGCACTGGAATTCTGCGATCGTGCGCGCTGCCTGGGAGGAGCCTGCAATGAAATAAATTTATAAAATACATGTTCGCACGACCAATGGCGCACGACCAGCGGTCGTGCGCACTAGCATCAGTGGTCGTGCGATAAGCCAAACAGAACTCATGAAATGGGCGTTAAGTGCACACGAGCAGAGGCGCACGACCAGTGGTCGTGCGCGAAGGAGCCAATGATCGTGCGCAGTGTTCCTATACAGAATTGTACCGGGAACACCTGCACGACTCCTGTTCCAACATACGACACCAGTCTGGCCACTGAAGGTGGCACTTAACACAGCATGACAACCAGTAACAAAGACGAACAAGAAATAACACCGAAACGGGCCTAGAAGTGCACTTAGCATGGAGTGTTAAATAAGAATGAAAACATGTCTAAAGTGACGTGCAAAGACTAGAAAATCGGCCCGGATGAGTCCATAAATGTGTATATGATCAGGACTCATCACACCCCCCAGACTTACCTGTTTGCGCGTCCCGAGCAAACGAATCCGGTGGAATGTGAAAATGGTAGTTAGCAAGGAAAATTACGCAAGGGAGTACAATGCGAAGTAACAAAAGCATGCAAATAGAAATTTCGTAAAAAGAGATTCTAACTATGCTAACTAATTTACGAAAGTACTAGAGCGTAAACAAAGACTTATCAATACTCAGTTGGTGAATTGTGAAGAATTTGACGATCATGCCCGGTGTGAAAGTAATAAGCCACTGAGGAGGGTGTTGCAAAAGATCGGGGTTCGGGAATAACTCCGCTGAAATCCATCAACGTCGGGAACCATACGCTTGCCCGGTCACACTCTCTCCACGGCGCTAGCAAACTCGCGAGATAAATCAATAGGACTTTTAGGATTAAGATGGGGCTTAGGTTGCGGTATGATAATCAAGGGTAAAAACAAAGGCTACGCAACCAACATGAGTCAACGGGACGCTGCACCAAGCAAAACCACAAACAAAGCTCGTGTGACACACCCCCAGACTTATTATGAAAACTAGGTGTGCACACAGCCTACTCCACAAATACCAACAGATTTTTTTAATACACTCGGGAGGATAACTTTTCAATACACTTTTTTTCAGATTTTCATTTCAATATCATATTTTTCTTTTTCTTAATCTTATCCTCCGGTTGGTTCAAATTCAGCAGATAGAGATTATTTCTCCTTCACAACACAACGATTCCAAACATCACACCAAATCTAGAACATGAGTGCATTTAACATATACTTGGTTGCGACAGTGGGATAAGTTTTAGGCCTTGGTGAATGGAGGAGGAGTTGAACAAAGGGAGTGGTAGGCACAATTGTTGGGTAGCAAAGGTGAGCGAATAGGATATGGAAAGCAAAGGCTCAATCTAGCCAAGAGGTGGCCTATATCATATTTATCTCCACGAATCGCCCGCACCCATGCTTCAAGAGTCGCTTGGGGCAAGTTCTTAGCCCACGAGAAAGGTAAACCTTCCTCCCGACTCGAGCAACACACAACTAGCGCTCGTATACACACAACACCGGGCTATCACCAATTTCAATCACATTCACCACTTGAGTAGAATAAATCTGCAACTACGCATAAATACTAATCATAAATTAAATGCACAGAAATAATCTAATTTTACTCAAATTCTATTGTAGCATGCGGATGCGACTAGAACACTGCTCGAGTCAACATTGCGCTCCCAATAGTAATTCCTAAGCTAACATCCAAATTCACATTCCTAACCAAGATAGTTTGTTCAGCACAAAACAAATAGATAAGCACGCGCTCAAGTGAGTGCAGTGGTGTGTAGCATGGAATAATGATGAAAAATTAAAAACAAGCGTCTAGCATGCGGTGCAACCCGTGCGCATTGTGAATAACACGTGCTCTCCCCCAGACTTAATCTAAACAATATATCTCAAAAACTGAAGAGCTAGGGAGGAGAAGTGTTACCCAATGC
This sequence comes from Dactylorhiza incarnata, assembly GCA_033032865.1. Classification (NCBI taxonomy): domain Eukaryota; kingdom Viridiplantae; phylum Streptophyta; class Magnoliopsida; order Asparagales; family Orchidaceae; genus Dactylorhiza; species Dactylorhiza incarnata. The sequence goes on along the minus strand of JAWHQI010000612.1, from coordinate 366,191 downwards.
TCAGAATTGAGCATACCAGACGATTGGCGATTAAGATTAAGAGCGGTACGCAGCATCCGCACCAAGGAACACAACACACCTGCAAGCACAAAACTAAAACAGCAAAAACAAATACAGAAACTGAACTAAACATGTTAGACAAAAATAAAATCAGGAAATCTGGGTTGTCTCCCAGCAGCGCTTTTATTTAATGTCCTTAAGCTGGACCAAATACCTGTATTAACATTGTTCAACAAGTGCAGTAATTAAAAGAGAAGTTCACAGAAGCAGTATCAAAATTAAGAAAAACACGAATCAGCTATAGGCGCTCTTATGGTGCGCGTCTCCAGTAGCTCGTAGGCGGGAGGTGAAGGCTTTAGGGCCAACACTGGTGTCACCCAGTGTTCCCCTAACCTCCGCCCTCTTGCTACGGAGAGCGGCAGCGCGAGCGTCGTGCAGAAGTTTCTCCTGTTTAAGTTTAGTGACAGTCGGGGACTGCCAACGTTGAAAGTTTTCAGAATTTTCCACCTTGGTGGTGGGTGGCGTCACTTCCGGCGTTGCGGTGACAACCGGATCGGCCCAAGAGACGGAGCGCTTAAATAGTTTATTACAAGAATTAAAACAGGAAGATAATGGGACGACGTCCCGGGCTAAATTCAAGTCAACATCTTTCGAAGTGCAATCTTCCTCCGTCTCGGAGTCGAATTCTCGCCGAAAATCTACTTCTTCTTCCTCACTGGACTGATACCTCTCTTTTTCTCCTTCCATTGCTTCTTTATCCTCTTCATTTCATGCACAACTCAGAGATTCATCAAGAATAAAGAGAGGGGGAGGAGTGGATGTTTCAGTTACAGCTTTGGGGAACGTGGGCTGCGGCACCTCATTGGGTAAAAAGATACACCCCGCAGTGAAATCAAGGGTGGCACCGCTCTCTTTCAAGAACGGCACACCCAAGATAGGAATAGAGTGGTTTTCCTGGGGTCCCAACACCTGAAAATCAGCAACCACGACCGTCCCCTCAACTGTCACTTCTACATTTTTCACTTCCCCCTCAGATTGTATAACAGTCCCATTAGCAAGCACAAGGGATTTTCGATCCTCCGTGTTCATCTCAAGTTGCAATTTGGTAACGTCTCGCAACGCAATGACGTTGCGGGAAGAGCCAGAATCGCAAAAAGCTTTAGTTTCGACATTATTGATGGAACAAGAAATCACTAACTCACTTGAATCAGCCTCTACCACATCGCTGAGACTCTTCCCTTGATCTATTGGGTTCTTTTCAGTGTTGCTAGGAAGGGTCCCATGCGACCGCTCGGTTAGCACTTGGGCCAGTTGGCCCAGCTGCGTTTCCAAGTTTCGCATGGATGCGATTTGGTTCGCCATATTTGAGGCAGTCGCTTGCATGAACTTTTCCATTATTTCCTCCAGATTACTCTTTTTTGGGCTGGGGGGCCTTGGCTATAATCCGGGTGGGATGGCCTCGGTTGGCTCCCGGAGGCGCAAGCATCATTTTGATGCTGCCCCGGTGCCCATCGTTGGCCAGGCGCATTTGGGTTCCACGAGAAGTTCGGGTGACTTCTCGCTCCCGGATGATAAGCATTATTAAAGGGTGCCCCCTTAGGCTGATTTCCTACAAAATTAACAGATTCATTCAAGGTTAAGTGCGCGAAGTCACCTGATACGTTGTTGCCTGAGCATTCAAATGCGTGGTGGCCCCCGCCTCCACATCCTTCGCACGTAATGACAGCAGCCGGCGCGGATGTAGGAGGAAGTGAGTCGACCATGAAGAGACCACGACCGCTTTTTGGAGCATTTCTCCCGGCAGTCCAGAATGTACTGTGGGAGGCGGTGTCGCGCAGAATCCGAAGGGCCTCCTCTGGAGTGTGATTCATCAAAGTACCACCCGCAGCAGCATCGATCATTGCCCTGTAGTTAGGCTCGATCGCAAAGTAAAATGTCTCAACCACACCCCAAGGTTGGAGCTCGTGGTTTGGACAACGGCGGAGAAGATCGTTAAGACGCTCCCACGCCTCAGCAAGAGTCTCTTGATCAAGTTGGCGAAAGGTGGCGATCTCCCGCCGCAAGCTCACGATTTTATCTACTGGATGGAACTTGGCCAAAAACTTGGAAGCAAGAGCATCCCAGGTCGCAGCAGTCCCGGGTGGAATGGAGTGGAGCCACACCTTGGCTTTGTCACGGAGTGAGAAGGGGAACAGTCTAAGCTTGACCATGTCGTCAGCAATCCCAACGTAGCGGAAGGTTCCGCAAATATCAGAAAACTCTGCCAGATGCAGATGCGGATCCTCACTGGCCATCCCAGAGAACTGAGCGTTGTTCCGGATAATGTTCAAGATTGCTGGCTTTATCTCGAACTGATTGTTCATTATATTGGGCCCGAACCCAGGATACACACTCCCAACAGTTGGAGTGGTGTAGTCTCTCATCGTGCGGGGCCGAGGCCTTGCCGCCTCCTGCTCATCTCCAGGCTGGTGTTGCCCCACGCCGGGCACTCCCTGATCAGCATCATTTTGATCTATGTGGTCACCCATTGCTGCCTGTGCGGCTGCTGCGCGCCTACGTGCGCGAGCGGTCCGTTCAATCTCAGGATCAAAGGGCACGAGTTCCCCTGCAGCCTGTCTCTGCATGCACTATCAAAAACAAAAAGAAAACAAGGAAAATCAGAAACAGCTGCTCGTGTAACGAAAGTCACAACACAAAACGTTACACGCATGCATTCCCCGGCAACGGCGCCAAAAACTTGATGCGATTATTTCGGCAAGTGCACCGATCGTTCAAGTAATAAAGTTGGGAATAAATCCCCGAGTGTCGGTCTCTTAAGGAATGCAGGTTGGGTGTACGAATCAGGTTGTGTGACTAGTGTTACACGAGCGTAAACAAACACACAAAAGGGGTTTTGGTTGGGTTTTTCCTACTCTTAACAACAGTAAAAGAAATGCGGGTCGAAAACACCGCTTCGCCAGGCGAGATGGATGCAACGGTCGCGATGCCGTGCTTCGTGAGGCGGATGGAGCGTGCTCTAGTGCGAGAAGAAATGAGGGTCGCAAACACCCCTTCACAAACGCCGTTAGCTCTTGCTAACGCGGATCGAACACCTTAAGTGCGTGAGTGAGTGAGTGGATGAGTGGAGGCGAAACGATTCACAAACAAACAATGAAGAAAGAGGGAGAAACATTCATTGCAATCAAACCAAGCATAATACTGTTCAACATCTCAACGATTCAAAGATTACAACGAAAGCAAGAGGAAAGAAATAACCAAAGGATGAAGACTAGCGGTCGTTCACGGCCGGAATGGTAGGTTGTCAAGCCACCTCCGGACTCGGGCGGACTATGCTTCCGGTGTAGAGAAACTGTCACGATCTCTCTACGTAGTCCCGTCGTCTTCTACCTCAGGATTCTTCTTCTTCTCACCGGACTAGAACGGGAAAACAACGGCTTGAGGGCTTGCGGGTGGAGGAGAATGCTCCCGGACGATGGAGGAATGGTCGGAATGGTTGGAGAAGACTTCCCCTTGCGTAGGAGATGAAGTGGAGGTGTCCTGGAAGGGAAATCGCTAGCGTACGGACGGCCAATATCGCTCCCGCGGCTGAATGAATGCCCTAAAAACGGAACAGGCGTATATATAGGCGCTGGAATGAATACCGCGCACAGTCATTGGCGCACGACCACTGGTCGTGCGCACTGGAATTCTGCGATCGTGCGCGCTGCCTGGGAGGAGCCTGCAATGAAATAAATTTATAAAATACATGTTCGCACGACCAATGGCGCACGACCAGCGGTCGTGCGCACTAGCGTCAGTGGTCGTGCGATAAGCCAAACAGAACTCATGAAATGGGCGTTAAGTGCACACGAGCAGAGGCGCACGAGCAGAGGCGCACGACCAGTGGTCGTGCGCGAAGGAGCCAATGATCGTGCGCAGTGTTCCTGTACAGAATTGTACCGGGAACACCTGCACGACTCCTGTTCCAACATACGACACCAGTCTGGCCACTGAAGGTGGCACTTAACACAGCATGACAACCAGTAACAAAGACGAACAAGAAATAACACCGAAACAGGCCTAGAAGTGCACTTAGCATGGAGTGTTAAATAAGAATGAAAACATGTCTAAAGTGACGTGCAAAGACTAGAAAATCGGCCTGGATGAGTCCATAAATGTGTATATGATCAGGACTCATCAAGGAGCCCGACCAGTATCCCGAGCACCGTACCGGATGGCCCCGAGGGAACTGGCCGAGCTCAATATTCAACTTCAAGAGTTAGTCGACGCAGGATTCGTACGTCCTAGTACTTCGCCCTGGGGAGCCCCAATACTGTTTGTTAAAAAGAAGGATGGATCTCTGCGTCTTTGCATTGACTACAGAGAATTGAATAAACTCACTGTCCGGAATACCTATCCCCTACCCCGGATAGATGAATTGTTCGATCAGCTGCAAGGCGCGTCCGTATTTTCCAAGATGGATTTAAGATCCGGCTACTATCAACTCAGAGTGCGAGAAGAGGACATTCCCAAGACCGCCTTCAGCTCCCGCTACGGACTGTACGAGTTCTTGGTAATGCCATTTGGGTTAACCAATGCCCCGTCCGCCTTCATGGCTTTGATGAATACGGTCTTTAAACCCTTCTTGGATCATTTCGTAATAGTCTTTATAGATGATATCCTCATCTATTCGAAGAACAAAACCGATCACTCCAGGCATCTCCAAATGGTTCTGCGTAAGCTAAGAGAGCACTCGCTTTTCGCCAAGTTTAGCAAGTGCGAGTTCTGGATGGAAGAAATCGGTTTTCTGGGACACACAGTTAACAGGAACGGGGTAGCGGTGGATCAAGCCAAGGTACAGGCAGTACGAGATTGGCCGCCACTTAAGACAGCGGCAGACATCCGAAGTTTCCTTGGCCTCGCCGGCTACTACCGTAAGTTCGTCGAAGGATTCTCCAAGATTGCGTTACCGCTTACCTCCCTCACCAAAAAGGATGTGACATTCCAGTGGTCTCCCGAGTGCGAAGCAGCGTTCATCGAACTGAAGAACCGGCTGATATCGTCCCCAATCCTAACTCTCCCCTCAGGAACTGAGGGCTTCCAGATCTATGTCGATGCCTCTCTGAAAGGATTGGGAGCCGTGCTCATGCAACATGGCAAGGTAGTTTCCTACGCCTCACGACAGCTCAAGCCGCACGAATTAAACTACGCCACCCACGATCTGGAACTGGGGGCGGTAGTTTTCGCATTAAAGGTTTGGAGACACTACCTCTACGGGGTACGATGCGAGATTTTCTCCGATCATAAGAGCCTCAAGTATGTCTTCACCCAGAAGGAGCTGAACCTCCGACAACGCCGGTGGTTGGAATTCCTCTGCGATTATGACTTCGCCCTTCAGTACCACCCCGACAAGGCTAATAAGGTTGCAGATGCCCTGAGTCGGCAGCCTCCGAGGACCGGGAGTTGGTTAGAAATGGTACCGGAGGAATTAGTCGAATCTTTGGTGAAACTGGATATTATCCTCGTTACCCGCAGGAACCCGATGGAGTATCAGGCCCATCTCTATTGGATGGAGATACAGTGTGACATCAGGGATAGAATACGAGAAGCCCAGAAGACCGACGTTGAAGCAGCACCGATCATTCAGGCCTTGCAACACGGGGCACAAGAAGACTACAACTTGTACGATGGCATCCTGCAATACAGACACCGCATATTCATTCCCGCTGCAGAGGGAATCCGGGAGGAGATACTCCGTGAAGCACATCAAACGAGGTATTCAATACACCCGGGGGTAGTAAAAATGTACACGGACCTACGAAGGACACTATACTGGCCAGGAATGAAGAAGAACGTCACCGATTATGTAGCCCACTGCCAGACCTGTCAAATGGTCAAAGCAAAATGTCGTAGCCCAGGAGGTCTGCTACAACCCCTGCCGATACCAGAATGGAAATTCGAGGATATCTCCATGGATTTTGTCCATGGCCTACCCCGATCTCGTGCAGGTAACGACTCCATATGGGTCGTAGTAGACCGCCTCACCAAGGTAGCCCGATTCATCCCGAACCGGCAGGGCGACGGTGTCGACATACTAGCCCGACTATTTATTGAGCAGGTAGTCCGATTTCATGGAATACCCAAATCGATCGTCTCGGACCGCGACGGGCGCTTTACATCAAAGGAATGGAGAAGAGTGCAGGCTTATCTGGGAACCCGATTAGCCTTTAGTACCGCCTTCCATCCCCAAACTAACGGGCAAATAGAAAGGACAAACCGGACGATGGAAGACCTCCTCCGTTTATGCATAGTGGAACACAACGAGCCTTGGGAACAGTTACTGCCCTTGGTGGAGTTCTCATACAATAACAGCTTCCAAGCAAGCATCAAGATGGCACCATATGAAGCCCTCTACGGAAGACGCTGTCGGACCCCACTATCTTGGGCACAGGATGAGGACCCCGAAGCCTTAGGGGTCACCTACATAGATGATACCACCGCCGCAATAAGGTTAATTCAAGCACGTATGCTGGAGGCACAGAGTCGTCAGGACAAATATTATGATGCGCCTCATCGGATGGTGGAATTCAAAGTAGGAGATATGGTTTTCTTGAAAATTAAGCCGATGCACGGGATATCCCGAATAAAGAAGCAGAAAAAGCTGGACCCCCGCTATTTAGGCCCATATCAAGTCATCGAAAGAATTGGCCCGGTGGCTTATAGGTTAGCTCTACCAGCCGAACTGGGAAACCTTCACGACGTGCTTCATGTCTCCTCGCTAAGACGTGTTCTACGCCAACCAGAGCAGCATCTAACCACACCACCAACATCAGTACAATCCGACCGATCCATCCAACTCGAACCAGTAAAGATAGTGGACTCCAAGATCAAAGAACTGCTGAACAAAACCATCACGATGGTCAAGATTTTGTGGTCAAACTGTGGACGCGAAGAGTTTACTTGGGAACCAAAGACGCTCGTCCGAGACAAATACCCGGCGCTCTTTCCCCAGGCATATCCTTTGAACCCCTACTTTAGCCAATTTTCGGGGACGAAAATCTCTTTATTTTTATTGGATTGTAACATCCCGACTTTTATTGGGCCACTAGACCCTAGTGAGCCCAATAAAAGTAGGGCCGAGCAATAGAAAACGACCATTTCGGGTGTCGTAGCGCGCCACTACCTCATTATTATGAATAGTGACCATACGAACCCCGATTGGACTTCCGTCAGTTCCGTTAGACTCGTATGGACAATACGAGCGCAACGGAATTCGTTGCACTTCGATCCGAGGTCGTTTGGAGAAAACGACCATTTCGGGTGTCGTAGCGCGCCACTACCTCATTATTATGAATAGTGACCATACGAACCCCGATTGGACTTCCGTCAGTTCCGTTAGACTCGTATGGACAATACGAGCGCAACGGAATTCGTTGCACTTCGATCCGAGGTCGTTTGGAGAAAACGACCATTTCGGGTGTCGTAGCGCGCCACAACCTCATTATTATGAATAGTGACCATACGAACCCCGATTGGACTTCCGTCAGTTCCGTTAGACTCGTATGGACAATACGAGCGCAACAGAATTCGTTGCACTTCGATCCGAGGTCGTTTGGAGAAAACGACCATTTCGGGTGTCGTAGCGCGCCACTACCTCATTATTATGAATAATGACCATACGAACCCCGATTGGACTTCCGTCAGTTCCGTTAGACTCGTATGGACAATATGAGCGCAACGGAATTCGTTGCACTTCGATCCGAGGTCGTTTGGAGAAAACGACTATTTCGAGTGTCGTAGCGCGCCACTACCTCATTATTATGAATAGTGACCATACGAACCCCGATTGTACTTCCGTCAGTTCCGTTAGACTCGTATGGACAATACGAGCGCAACGGAATTCGTTGCACTTCGATCCGAGGTCGTTTGGAGAAAATGACCATTTCGGGTGTCGTAGCGCGCCACTACCTCATTATTATGAATAGTGACCATACGAACCCCGATTGGACTTCCGTCAGTTCCGTTAGACTCGTATGGACAATACGAGCGCAACGGAATTCGTTGCGCTTAGATCCGAGGTCGTTTGGAGAAAACGACCATTTCGGGTGTCGTAGCACGCCACTCCTCATTATTATGAATAGTGACCGTACGAGCCCCGAATTAACTTCTGACAGTCCTGGTAAACTCGTACGAACAATACGAGCGCAACGGAATTCGTTAGGCCTCGATTCAAGGTCGTATGGAGAGTATGCCATTTTAGTACTATGCAGATCACCTCAGTGCGACGCACGAGATATAAAACACACAAACCCGGCATCGGCCCCGACAACTCTTGTTGGACCCCGAGGGCCAAGGAGGACCCCGTCCTAAGTTGACTCGGTCAACCCCCCCCCCCCCCCCCGACTGAAAGTTATTGGGAAATAAAAAGGAAAAAGGGGGGAGGAGAGAGAAAGCCCCCCCCCCCCCAAAGAAGAGGGCTGCCCATGAATGGGCAGCCCTATTTGGGCAAAGGGGGCAGGGGAGAGAGAGAAGGGAAGGGAGGGGGAGAAATATCTCCCCCTCCCTTATCCCCACGTGGAGGAAAAGGAAGGGGGGGAGCTCCCCCCTTCCTATAAAAGGAGGGGCAGCCCCCTCTCGAACCCCCACCCCACTCTCTCCCTCTCAGCCCCTCCCTGCCGACAGCCCAGCCCTCCTCCTCCTCCACCTTGCTGGAGCAAGCCAACCCCAAGCCGCCACCTCCTCCTCCTTCCTCATGGCCGGCCACCGCCCCTCCACCTCTCGAGCCCCACCTCACCTCCAGGTAGAACCGCCCCCTCCTCCTTCTTAGCTCCTGAAGGCAAGCCGCCCCGTCGCCGGAGCGCCACCAGCGCCACCCCGAGCTTGCTCGGGTGGCGGCGCTGGCCGTGGAAACCAACCCCCCCCCCCCCCCCCAGCGTCGGTGGTGGCGCTGGGGGGGAGCAGGTCCCCACTCGGGGACCCCGGCGCCGACGAAGGGGAGGCGGCTGTGCCGCCGGAGGACGCAGACCCGGCGGCGCCCGAGCCCTCCTCCCCCTACTCTTTTCCTGTAGGGGAAACCACGCCAACCCTGGCGGCGGCCGGCGGCGCCAGGCCGCCGGACCCCCGCCGGAAGTCTGCCCCCTCCCCGGAGCCCCGACCTGGGGTGGCAGGGAGGGCCCTCCCCGAGGAGGCGGTGGCGCGGCCAGCTTGCATGGCCCATGCAAGCTGTGTCGCGCCTTCCCGCCGCCTCCTGCTTAATTTCTAGTGGGGACAGGCGGCGCCAAGTCGCCGGACCACCACCGGAGTAGTCGTCGGCCCCCGGCGCACCGTCCGGGGGCGGCACCAGCCCCTCCCCCTCGGGGGCGGCGGCGCGGCGGCATGCATGGTGCATGCAGGCCTCCGCCTCCCGCCCCCTCGTTCACTCGAATTCCGGCGGTGGCCGGCGGCGCCAGGCCGCCGGACCACCACCGGAATGGTCGCCGGCCCCCGGCGCACCGTTTGGGGGCGGCGCCGGCCCCAGCTGGCCGCTGCCCGGTGGCGGCTGTGGCAGCCAACCGAGAGCAATCGGGGGCCGCACGATCTCCCCCAGGAGATCAAGCGGCCCCCGTTTCCTTAACTCCCGCCTCCGCCTCAGTTTGAGTGCTCCCACAGCGGATCCGCCGCAGATCCGCTGTGGGAGTCGCGGGAAGGCGCAGGGTACAAGACCCCTGCGCCCCCTCCATTTCCCTAATCGCACCCCAACACCCCCCCTCCTTTTTCCTAACCGCACCCCAATCTTCCTTTCCCTTCCCCATTTTTTGAGAAAAAATGGGGTAGATTGGGAAGAAGTGTTCTAAATGAAAAATGTGGCCCACCCTAAGGGGCACCTACTGTAATTTTTTGGGATTTTTAGGAGGAGTTTTGCTATTTTTAAAACCCTTTATAGAGTCTATTTTGAGAAAATGAACGTCCAAATAAGTTCGCAAAAATCACCAAAAACTAAGGGCTCTAATTGAAGGTGTCTTACAACTACTCTTAAAGTTGGGAGGTGTGACATCTTATTTTGGTCCTCCAAAAGCTTTTACAAGCAAAATTAAATGCCCAAAAAGAGCGAAGTTCCTCAAAATGAATCGGCGTCCCCCTCGACGCATATTTTTAAATATCTATAAACTTATGCGTATCTATCCAAGGAATCGACTAAGCTCGGAATATCGACGCGAAAATCGGAACGAAATCGCGGCACGGCGCCGAAATTTAACCCCGCCGCGACAATAATAAAAGAACGGAGTCGACGATTGAAGCCTCCTCTTATGGAGTGATTGGACTACTGACCCTTTCTTTTATGCTTTTATTTACGTTCTGTACTTTCCTTTAAATCCAGTCTCGCACTGATCCCCCGCATTTTACTTTCTGTAATTTCCTTTAAATCCAGTCTCGCAATGGTCCCCCGCATTTTACTTTCTGTACTTCCCTTTAAATCCAGTCTCGCACTGGTCCCCCGCATTTACTCTCTGTACTTTCATTTAAATCCAGTCTCGCACTGGTCCTGTCATTATGGCCTCTGCTTTCGGCCTACTTTTCTGTTTATTCCCATGGCCTCTGCTTTCGGCCTACTTTTTTGTTTATTACCAAGGCCTCTGCTTTCGGCCTATTTTTGCTGCTATACTTATTCGTATTTAGGTACTAACTGCAGCCCTGCACAGGCAAGCGGTGCTTATCCTCCCTCCTGCGAGGCCTTAGTTGGGGAAAACTCGGAGTTGAGTTCCTCCTCCCAGGTTAGCCCCAAGCAAGGAGCCCTTCTACCGCTAAGCCTCCCGGTCAGAGGTCGTGTGACCGGTCGAGTAGAATTGCCACGTAATTTATGTGCTTGTCTTTATATATAATGCGGGAGAAGATTGTTTGGGAGTGGCGGGTTGGTCACGCTCGCAGACCGTTCGTATCGGTGCGGGTGGGTTGACGACTCATGGCGACAGGGAGATGTGCACCGCGGGTTATCACTCTCCGAGCCTGCATTTTGCCTCCACTGGTCGGCCTACAATTCGGCTCGCCGGATGTCGCTCACATCCAGTTGGTACACCAAGTTGTACAGGAGGGCCTGAATGATACGGTACGACTACATTCAGAAGTGGCAGGACTGGCCACTGTCACCGACGGCCACATCGGTGAGGCCCGCGGGGTTAGCTCCCCTGCTTGAAATAAAGCGGTCTAAACTGTGTCGACACAGGGTTTTTTTTTGTGCGTACAGGTTTGAATACCTGGGTGTGCGTGTTTGCGCGTTATAGTGTTGTGTACTTATTATATGGCGCGATTACGAGCTTTAGGGCGGGAAGCCCTATATAGATATATGTACTGAGATATATATGTTTACCTGCTGCTAACCCTCTACCTTGCTTCGGCTATTTCATTTCTGTTCTTTAACCGCCTCCTGGATATGGATCCGGGGAGGGGATGTATTTTCTACTTAGCTCTGTGACTAACGGTTATTTCTTATAACCCATCACAGGAGATGGGACAGCAAGGAGCCCCCGCACCGCAGGATGAGTTACGAGCCTTGGAGATGGCCCGTTCGATTACCCCAGCTTCGCCCCCTATCTTCAGAGACGTGAGTCCGAGAGTATAAGGACTAGCCTAGGGCTCCCTTTTTGTTTTAGACTATGTAGCCCTCGAGGCAATGTTTTGTAAAACGATATGCCCCGGCCATATTTAAATATGTACTATAATCAGCATGCTTAGTTTTTCTTATTTCGATTGCTTCCGCTGTGCGTTCTGATGTGTTGTGATGATTCTTGTGCCTGACAAAGAGACCGCTCTTCGCTTGAGAGGGTGGGACGTCGTCACCCGGAAAGCGCTGGGTAGTCATCTTTGGGCAGTAAGATCCCCCCTCCCTGAACCAGGTTCAGTCTGGGGAGGGGGGGGGGGGGTCTTACAATATGAGCTTATGAGGTTGAACATAATAACATAAGAGAAATTGTTTAATTGATCGGGGTGGCTCAACTTATATGAGATATAAGTAAAGAGCCATGTTTGGAATGATCGGGAGAAGGTTTAATAAATCTTCTGACAGAATCTATGTCGACTAGAAGCTCTAGTCGATATAATGTATATCGGCTTGATTGCTTGTCGACTGGACAGAATTTGTGTCGGCTAGAAGCTCTAGTCGATATAATGTATATCGGCTTGATTGCTTGTCGACTGGACATAATCTGTGTCGACTGGAAGCTCTAGTCGATATAATGTATATCAGCTTGATTGCTTGTCAACTGTTATCGTCTAGATTGTCCAAATGATATCATGCAGACTTAATCTACATAGTCTAGATTGTCTAGACGATATCGTGCAGACTTAGTCGATATCGTCTAGTGATATTGTGCAGACTATTTATTCTATATCATCTAGATCGTCTAGACGATATCGTGCAGACTTAGTCTATATCGTCTAGACGATATCGTGCAGACTTAGTTTATATCGTCTAGATCGTCTAAACTATATCGTACAGATTTAGTCTATATCGTCTAAATCGTCTGGACGATATCGTGCAGACTTAGTCAATATCGTCTAGATCTAGATCGTCTACATGATATCGTGCATACTTAGTCTATATAGTCTAGATCGTCTAGATGATATCGTGCAGTCTGCTTAGTCTATATCATCTAGGCGATATAGTGCAGAGTGCCTAGACAATATCGTCTAGATCGGCTAGCCGACATTTTGTTTCTCTTATTTCAAACCCTGAACCCGGTTCAAATTTTCTTAAGGTAATTCCTCTTACTGCTGAACCGGTTCACTAGATATTATATATTGATATAATATTTAGTTTTAGGGTTAAGATTCATTCTATTCTCATGTGCCCTCAAGAAGAGTTCTGCAGAACGGCGACCACGAACCCGGCGGTGGCTTCCTTTTGTAAACTGGAACCGTAGCGTCGACGATCTTCTCATGGAATCAAATCTAGCAATCTGTGGAGACGAAGACCCCTGGGATTTGTCACGCCTCAGCTATAAAGAGGTGGAAAAAATCTTTGAGGCATCGCCCTCATTCTGGCGGATTCCTGAAAGGTGGGAGGGATCCCGAACGATTCTACGGTTGGCGATGAATTGGTCTGTGAATTATCGTGCCAATTCCGCAAAACGGTCGATGGTTCCGCTTTGTAGAGAGTGGAACTATGTGTGAGCCTGTTCCTTGAGTGTTGCAGGGAATACTTGACAAGAGCTGGTCTGGGGCATTGTAGATTCTCATAATGGTGGTGAAGTTGTTGATATGTTCCACCAGGTCATTCGTCCCGTCGAACATTTTGGTGTTGGGTAGCTTAAAGCCATGAGAGATCGGGTGAGCTAGAACTTGAGGCGTCAGCAGGGAGCCGTGGTGATGGGGATGGTGGGCGAAAGCGGACCGGACCGTTGAACGATCTGTTCATACTCTTCTGCAGTCACTTCGCGTATCTCTTTGCGAGTGAATCTTCCAACTTTATAACTGATGTCTGCTGCTTCCTACTGGTGATGATTAAAGTCAGCCACGGGGCCCCTGGCCGGTCGAGCGGGATGCTTGGAGCTGGCCGCGTCGGAGAATTCTTCTTCGTAGACATTTTCCTCTCGAGCGATCTGGCGGAGCATGGTTTGGAGCTAAATGAGGTGGATTGACCATTGCGGGAGGCAAAACGGGAGCTCCTAGGTTTCTTAGGAGAGCCAACATCTTGGCACGTTGCTCCTCCATTTGTCGCATGCGCCCTTCCAGTGCAGTGATGAGGGCGATCATCGCCTCCTCCGCGAGAGGTGCGTTGATGAGTGAGTGAGAGCGAGCTGGGTCGATGCGTCCCCCTTGTACTGATCTTTCGGTAGTACGGGCACTTCTCCTTACCATTGATGTTGGTTGTGAGTATTTCCCTGAAGCAAATACTGTCTTCAGAGAGTCTTTGCAGAGTTTGGGAACACCTTTCCCACGGACGGCACCAAACAGTTGTTGGTCGTTCGACGCTCTTGTTAGACCGGTCGAATTGAACCGTCTCAGTTCTAGAGTGAGCCGAGCGTGCAAACAGTCAGAGGGTAAAAACCATGGGGCCAGATCAGTCCGACCAAATTCACGATCTCTTTTGGTGTTACAACTTGTAGAATGCAAGAGGGTGACAGACCACCGCTCGTTGCAGGGGGTGCAAAGAAGAAAGAGAGAGAGAGAGAGATCTCTAAGGATGAAGGAAATACCCAAGAGCCTAAGGGAGATCTTCAAGTCACCTTCGAAGGAGATCTTCGAAGGTTGAAGGAGATCTTCGAAGGATTCTTCGAACGTCGAAGAACTCTGATGGATCTTCGAAGGAGCACTCTCGGGAACTGAAGATCTCTCGGGTGCTGAAGACAAGATGTCCTCAAATGAGGGCTCTGGGCTGCTTTTATAGCTTTGGACAGAGGTAGTCCGATAATTTCGCAGTCGTAACCACCAGATGGGCGAATCATGCTCATCGATCTGGAGTACACAGATCACCACTTTTGGATATGACCGTCTTGCCCTCCGTGGAGTTCAAGCAGTACGGGCGGCTTCGTTAATGTCGATGACAACAACGAACAAAAACTGCAATCTGGGAAGTTAAGAAAGTTAACTGTCGTGAACACGGAGACGTTCAGCGCGCGTTGTGCGGGTAGAGGTGCTCCGAGTGCGCCACGAACTTGGAGATGTTCAACGCACATCGTGAACTTGAAGATGTTCGACGCGCATCGTGAACTTGGAGATGTTCGGCGCGTCATGAACTTGGAAATGTTTGGTGTGACTCGATTCCGCACTGGTATCTTACACTTACAGTTTTATTTCTTGATTCATGGTCATCACAAGATCCACAATTTCCGTTTAGGGTTTTCTTAAACATTATTTCGCTGCACACATATGACGTGTCTACCCTAAGGAAAACCCAGCACGACGCTCGTGGTTGTGGCACTCTTCTTGCCTCCTTGGGGCTTGCTCTCCCCCCCCCCCCCCCCGCCCACCTCCTTTTCTGACTTCCTTCAAATTGTTGATGGTGGGCCTCGATGGCTTCATCAGCTATAATTTGGGCGTCAACTCGATGCACGAGATCTACGTAGCTCGGCACTGTCTCCCTCATCAGTGCTGAATGAAAACCACTTGGGCAGAGTCCTCCTAGGAAAACGTCGCGCAGAAGTTCGGGGTCGACCCCTAGGATTTGTCGCGCCTCAGCTATAAAGCGGCGGAAAAAAATCTTTGAGGGTATCGCCCTCATTCTGGCGGATTCCTGAAAGGTGGGAGGGATACCGGACAATTCTACGGTTGGCGATGAATTGGTCTGTGAATTATCGTGCCAATTCCGCAAAACGGTCGATGGTTCCGCTTTGTAGAGAGTGGAACTATGTGTGAGCCTGTTCCTTGAGTGTTGAAGGGAATACTTGAGGGATGCGGCCTCGGCCGCTCTCCATGAGGGACGCGGCCTCGGCCGCACCCCTACGGGGGGCCCGCCCCGCACTTTAGAGTTACAATGGTCATGCGGCCCGGTTGGCGCGGCGGCCGTCGTGGGATAGTTGTCGTGTGGCGGTTTCGCTACTGTTACCGGAAGGCGATTCCGTGCCGGTTTCTCCACTTCCTCCATCATTAACGCTTCCCCTTAGTGGGATCTTTTACTAAGCGCACCTCTTAATCTATACAAATTGATGGGTGCATATCAGGAACCATCAATCCCCCCAAAATGTTATCTTCTTCTTCAACCACACCATCTTCAATCATAACTACCCACCCAAACAGACCCATAGTTTTAAATTAAAAAAACAAAGGAAATGGACACTAATCCTTCAAAAAATACTTTTGAACCCTACGGATAGCAAAAGTACCAATTTTGGTGCTTTTTAATGTCACGGGTTCCCCATGCCACCCCCTCGCGCTCAGAGTCGAACTCCAAAGTTCCTTCGCTCCTCAAAACACGAGTCAAAGTGCTTCCTTCGCTATCAATACCACTTCATCTTCTCTGAGACAAAAATGGGCGGCCGCATATGCATCACATCCTATAAATACAGCCATAAATCTGGAGGAAGGGAACACCATAATCAAATCCCAAAACCCTAAGGGCATGTTCGTTTCGCTGGAATTGGGGCAAAGGAATTGAAATTGGGTATCCCAATTCCAATTCCATTGTTCATATCGTATATTTTGGACCCGGCATTGGCATTAGCTTAAAACTCATAGGTTTTAGGTTTAAAAAAACGCCTTCCCTCAAAACCGATCCCACGACCTCGGTTTTCATTCGGTATCGCGATAGAAGGTTCGTTCCCGTCGGCGCTGCTCCCCTCTCGCTCCCGTGCGCGATCATCTCCCTCGCTCCGGGCCGGCTCCGGCAAGCTTCCTCTCCCTCTCTGGTATGTCTTCTCTCCCGGCTGCAGGGCTTCTCCTCTACTTTCTTTTCAGTCGGCTGAATGGCTTCTCCCGTAGGTTTTCTGGGGCAAGCAGCTATTTCTTCCTCCTCTCCGGCAATCGCAGCTTGGAGAAGCTTCTTTCAACATCTACAAGTCATTCTTCCTCCATTTTGGCCCGATTTCTTTCTCCGGTTAGGTATAACCTTTTTTGGTTCATACAAATTTTTATTTAGATTTTTGTTTGGAGTTTCTATATGTAGATGTGTGTATGATTGTGTAGATTGGGAATTTTTTGTGTAGATGTGTGTGTTTTGTGTATTTGTATGTGTTCTTATGGTTGTGTATTTTGTGTGTGTATATGCATGTGGTTGTGTGGGTATGTGGTTGTGTATGTGTGTATGTTGTGTTTGTATGTTGTTTGCATGTGGTTGTGGTTGTGGTTGTGGTTGTGTGTGTGTGTGTGTGTGTATGTGTATGAGTATGTGGTTGTGTGTGTATATGTGTGTGGTTGTGTATGTGTATGGTTGTGTATATGTATTGGTTGTGTATGTTGTATGTGGTTGTATGTTTGTGTGATTGTATGTTGTGTGTGGTTGTGTATATGTGTTGGTTGTGTATGTGTGGTTGTATGTTGTGTGTGGTTGTGTGGTTGTATGTTGTGTGTGGTTGTGTACGTATATGTGTGTGATTGTGTATGTGTGGTTGTGTGTATGTGTGTGATTGTGTATATATGTGGTTGTGTATATGTGTATTTATTTTTAATGTTTCATAGATGGATACTCTTATCGAGTTTCATAAGAAGAGAAGAATGGACACCATGAGAAAGAGAGTTGTGGTAGCTGCTTTATCTGCTGTTGTCGTTGCAATTTTGATGAAAAATTGCAGAAACAGCTGTCCAAGCATTAGGACACAACACGATACTCTACGATTGACGCTTTAAAATAGGTTATATAACGGGACAGATATCAACTGTTATAACCAATTGCGTATGAACAAGAGCGCTTTTCGTAGCTTGTGCACGGTATTAGTGGATGAGGGTTATTTGAGTGAGACTCAAAATGTATCAGTGAAGGAATCAGTAGGGTTGTTCTTACATGTCCTAGCACATAACATCAAATTTCGGATTGTAGGTGGTGCGTACCTACATTCCATCGATACTATAAGCCGTCATTTCAACCTTGTGTTGAGGGCAATCTTGAAGATGAGTTCGGTGTATATCAAACATCCTGAAACATCACAAGCACATAGGTGAGGGTACTTTAAAGATTGTGTTGGTGCTATTGATGGCACACACATTGACGTCACTGTACCAGTAAGTGACCAAGGAAGATATCGCAACAGAAAACAAGTTATTACCACCAATGTCCTCGGTGTATGCGACGCGGACATGAAATTCATATACATTTTACTTGGTTGGGACGGGTCTTCATCAGATTCAAGGGTGCTTCGTAATGCATTAGAGGTGGAGGATTGCTTTCAAGTACCCATAGGTAAGATTATTCCTAATCGTCCACTAGCTCGACAACAAGGTTTTTTCCTTATAAATAACATATAATTTAAAATTGTAGGTAAGTACTATCTTGTTGATGCGGGTTATACAAATGGCCCAGGATATCTAGCTCCTTATCGGTCGACACGTTATCATCTTCAGGAGTGGGCAACTCAAGGAAACAATCCTACTACCTATAAGGAGTTACTTAATCTTCGACATTCAAAGAAAAGAAACGTCATCGAAAGAACCTTCGGATTACTAAAAAAAGATGGGCAATCTTACGTCAACCATCTTTCTTTAATATCAAGCAACAAGTATGTTATTCAAAGAATCGAATCATAGTTTTCTTGTTGTGCATTATCAAAAATTTTAATTGCACTTTATTATTACACAGGTTCAAATTATTAATGCTTGTTGCATTCTGCATAATTTCTTGGTAGACAAGATGCTATTAAATGATGACAGATTGTAGGCGGAAGTTGATGCAGAAATATTAACACAAAAAAGTAGCGGGGATAGTTTTGAGTATGCAGATAAGGGTTGAACCCATTCAAGCGACAAATGAATGGACAGCATTCAGAGATAACTTAGCTCTAACAATGTTTAAAGAGTATCAAGATCGAATGACAAAATATGCTTCCAACATAGTATTAGCTATCATTTTTTGGGAAGTTAAGAAAGTTAAGAAAGTTAACTGTCGTGAACACGAAGACGTTCAGCGAGCGTTGTGCGGGTAGAGTTGCTCCGAGTGCGCCGCGAACTTGGAGATGTTCAACGCACATCGTGAACTTGAAGATGTTCGACGCGCATCGTGAACTTGGAGATGTCCGGCGCGTCGTGAACTTGGAAATGTTCGGTGCGCGTCGTGAACTCGGAGATGTTCGACGCTTGTCGTACACTTCCGTGAATGTGGACTTAGGAGGTGTAGCCATGCGATGCAGGGGAGGTGCGGCCCCAACGTACCCCAAAGGGGGGCGACTGCGACAACACTGGTCGTACTGAAAGGGGGGGTGCGGCTATGGGCGCACCCCAAGAGGGATGGGTCCTCGGCCGCACCCAACGGGGGTGCGGCCTCGGCCGCACACAACGGGGGTGCGGCCTCGACCGCACACAACGGGGGTGCGACCTCGGCTGCACCCAAGGGGATGCGGCCTCGGTGCGACCTCGGGCGCACCCCATGAGGAATGCGGCCTCGGGCGCACCCCATGAGGGATGCGGCCTCGGGCGCACCCCATGAGGAATGCGGCCTCGGGCGCACCCGATGAGGGATGCGGCCTCGGCCGCTCCCCATGAGGGATGCGGCCTCGGCCGCACCCCATGAGGGATGCGGCCTCGGCCGCACCCCATGAGGGATGCGGCCTCGGCCGCACCCCATGAGGGATGCGGCCTCGGCCGCACCCCATGAGGGATGCGGCCTCGGCCGCACCCCACGGGGGGCCCGCCCCGCACTTTGGAGTTACAATGGTCGTGCGGCCCGGTTGGCATGGCGGCCGTCGTGGGATGGTTGTCGTGTGGCTGTTTCGCTACTGTTATCGGACGGCGATTCCGTGCCGGTTTCTCCACTTCCTCCATCATTATCGCTTCCCCTTAGTGGGATCTTTTACTAAGCGCACCTCTTAATCTATACAAATTGATGGGTGCATATCAGGAACCATCAATCCCCCCAAAATGTTATCTTCTTCTTCAACCACACCATCTTCAATCATAACTACCCACCCAAACAGACCCATAGTTTTAAATTAAAAAAAACAAAAGAAATGGGCACTAATCCTTCAAAAAATACTTTTGAACCCTAGGGATAGCAAAAGTACCAATTTTTGGTGCTTTTTAATGTCACGGGTGCCCCATGCCACCCCCTCGCGCTCAGAGTCGAACTCCAAAGTTCCTTCGCTCCTCAAAACACGAGTCAAAGTGCTTCATTCGCCATCAATACCACTTCATCTTCTCTGAGACAAAAATGGGCGGCCGCATATGCATCATTGCCTATAAATACAACCATAAATCTGGAGGAAGGGAACACCATAATCAAATCCCAAAACCCTAATCGATTTGAGAACAGAACTCTCCGCAGGACAAATTTATTTGGCACCAAAATTTAAGAAAAAATCAAATAATAAAAAGTTTAAAAAATGCGAAGAAAAATGAAACTTGCATAGCACGATTTTCATTTCAGAGTTATATGATAAAATCAAAATCTCAAAGGGCAATAATATGCCATTTTAGCTGTCAATAACTAAAATAATGAATAGAAAAATCAAATTTCTATTTCAGAGTTGATAAATATAACCCTTTCAAAATTCCCAGAAAACCTGATTATCCTCCATTCCGTCTTTGGCAGAAGACTAACGTGAAAAGGAGAAAAACAATCGGCAATGCTGGGCGGCGAATTTTAGATTTTTCGTGCATAGATGAAGAGAGCAGTTAATGGATCATCAGGAGATATATCTCTCCTGCTGCTCCTGAAGCAGTCTAGCAGAAGACTTGGCATCAAGATAAAGAGCACTCACTTCCTCAATATCAGCCTGCACACAGTTGATTTAGATCAAAAAATAAAAAAATAGAGGCGTATTTTAAAAAAACTACTGATTACCAAAAACTCCCCTGGGAGTTTAGCATAATTACAGGTTGCACCCATCTATCTTTCAAAATTACAAAAACCTCCCCTATGAATTTCCATTTCATAGCATGCATGCAGAAAAATACCCCCTAGAGCTCCTCTTTAGGGGGTATTTATGTTCATGCATGTTATGAAATGTAAACTCACACGAGAATTTTGTAATTTCGAAAGATAGAGGGTGCAACCTGTAATTTAGCACACTTACAAGGGAGGTCGCAGTGAAAGACCCGTAAGAATATGGAATGATGGTTCGATCTTAGGTCAAGTTACCTTGCAGATTCTCTCTCTTCCATTTGTTTTGGCAACGATGTTGGCGGGCGACATCAACTGCATGGCGTGCCTGAATAAGCAGTATGTAATTTTGTAAGTAGCTTGTAAGAGAAAAGAGAAATAAAGATGCGCTTTCGAGAGAAACAAGGTACTAAAACGATGTTGGCGGGCGACATCAACTGCATGGCGTGCCTGAATAAGCAGCTTGTAAGAGAAAAGAGAGATAAAGATGCGCTTTCGAGAGAAACAACGTACTAAGAATAGAAAACGATTTGCGGTTTTGATGCGAACTGGAAACTGAGGAAGTGATTTTAAATGAAGGGCCTGCGTTGTGTGAGATAATTATTGACAAAATAGTTGAAGGATCAAGAGGAAACGTAGGGCGCGTACGCATTTGAAATTTCACGCAAATGAAAGGAAATTGGATAGTAGCAAATGTATATGAATTCAATCACTCATTAAATTGTAGAAGAGAAAATGAGAAGGGAAGGGTAAAATGTCCCCAAAGAGCATCATGTTCCCCCAAACGTTTGAAGTACTGCGGAGTTGGGCACAGTTGGGTGAGGTGGTGTGGTTGTGAAAGCGGAAGTGAAAAAATAGGAAGCATTTGAATAACTACAGTCGCAAAAGCCACTTCCCCAAAACGGCGCGTTGGGCCAAAATGTCATCACCGTAATCTGTGGTCACATTTTAGCAGCCGTAAATCCCCCTTACCCCACAAATTTGAGTTAAGGCCAGAACGCCGCCACAGTAATCCATATGCATGCAAACATGAATTCATGGAAGAGACTGAGATAACTTGGAAGAAGAATGCATCAAAAGTTCATCCAACAATGAAGAGAGTCAAGTGGTTGAAGACACCATCCATGGTCTCTCCACCTTGAGTGAGAAGATGGACAATGAGATACACGAGTATTAATTATTAAATCAGAAGGAACTCCAAATAACAACAAACCGAGGATAATCCACCATACAAAGAAGCAAAAAAGAGAAGACGCTAAGGAAAGTGATAAGGTAGTTTTCGAACTATATTAATATTTAGATTAAATAAAAAATAGCATTTTCTTGTTTACAATTATCATCAGGAATGCCTACTTAAGAAAATCACAACAAATATCATCTAAGAAACATTAAGGATCTGTTGAGAACCCGTTCAGGTTCTAGTGCGGCAACGCTACATTTGTCACTGGAGATTCAGGTGTTGCATGAGAACTCATTCAAGCTCCGGTGCAGCGGCGCTCCATTTGCCACAAGAGATTAAGGATCATTTTGAACCACCAGATAGAGCTCCATTTTTCACAGCTCCATTCAAAACTGAGCTCAATTTCTTGTCCCACCAGAGCCTGAACGACATGCCCCACCAGAGCCTGAACGACACCTCTCTCTCAAATATAGCCTAAATCATCTTAGTCGATAAAATCCTAAACTGCTAAGGTTGCTTTCAGCCAAGCTAAGGTAGTATATTGTTAGACGGACAAAAAAGAGAATTGGCTAAGAAAGCTAAGGAAGCACTTTCTTCATAATTTATTGAAATGTGAGAAATGATCCGAGAGGATCTCCACCCTAAAAGTTAGTCCACCGGGACTGATTCAAGTGTGCATGTAAATTAGAATTTGATTATGCTAATGGGATATAGCCATGCCACCTCTTTTTGGAGACATTCAGCGAGTTGTTGGACCACCACCTAAAGAGTGTGACATGTTTGTTGTTCTTCATTTGCATCCCCTGCATGAGTCTGCTGAGTTTTTGTTGTCATTCGCATGACTCTATTGAATCATTTATTCAATATCTGTACGAGTTACATGAGTCGATTCGACGAAAAATTGCAAGTAATAACGAATAGTATAAAGTTTATGCAGCTAATTGCAAGTGGAAGCAGATATTTCGAGAAGGTGAGCAGATGATGGTTCACATTCGTGCGGAAAGGCTCTCCAAGGGGCCTACTAAAAATTAAATACCAAGTGAATAGGCCATTGTACACGGTCATGACAAGAATTAGAGCAAACGCCTCCGAGTTCGACATCCCTAAGAGCATGGATATCCACCCAGTATTTAATGTTGAGGACTTGAATCCTTACATTGAGCCTCGCATGTACACAGATCTATATCCTGAGGCCATCTCTGAGCTTCACATACCCTGTTACGGATATTCAAGACGAGGTGCGTCCATGGCGGGTCTACAAGCGGCGGGAACCGCATGGGGAGGTGACGGCGGGCGCGACCCAGACCGACGAGGATAATCCGGCGATGACAAGCGCGGAGGATATTTAACATTAAGTATTTTATTATGTTTTGGTTATGATGAACTTTCAGTTTTGCTATTTGTACTTCGCCACTATAAGAGGGCATGTGGGACTTTGTATTGTTTTGTCTTGGATGTGTTAAGAAAAAGGGTTGCTCCCTTATTTTCCTCTCAACCCTAGCCCCTTTCTTCTCTCCCTCTTACCGTCGACCCTCCCCCTAGTCCGGATCTTCTCCTTACCGTAATATTTGGTCTGACCTGCCGTTTCGCCCGCTGTGATGGTCGTCGGTGTTCATCCCTGCGTCCGCCTCACATCCACTCGCCGCTCGGGGGCGCTGCATCGCCGCTCACTACCACGCAGTAGCATCGCCTCGCCGCGCCTGTCACCTTCCCGTGATTCGTGCTCACCCCGACACTTCCGCAACTCAGCGATCTCGCTCTGCCATGGCACCTCCGGCGACTCGTGCTCACCCCGACACTTCCGCTGCTGATTGCTCCGACGACTTCGTCCAGCGTCGCCTCGATGCCCACGACTCTCAGTTCTCCTCCATCTAGGCCACACTGCAGATTATCCTTGCGCTCCTGGACGCCCATCTCGCCCGCGCTCGCCGCCAACGAAGGGTGCGCCTCCTCTGCCGACGGGGGCTCCCTGCTCGGCACCCCCCCAGCCCGCAACTGTTGTGCCCCTCTCGGGTCGCTCAACCCTCGCCCTTGACGTTTCGCATTTCTCCGGTACCGATCCCATGGGGTGGATCGCCAAGGCCGAACAATACTTTGACCTCCACCTCACACCAGAGGCGGACAAGGTCGGCACAGCCGTGGTCGGCCTTGACGTATCCGCTCTCCATTGGGCGTGGTGGCTATGCCAATCTCAACCCCTCATTTCCTGGGGCGAGCTGAAACAAGAGATGGTCTGCCGGTACGAGCCCCGCTACGCTGGTTCCACCGTCGAGCGCCTTTGTAGTATCCTCCAGTCGGTCGGTCTCGATGCTTACATCGATGAATTCGCCTCCTTGGTCGCACATGTCTCCGGCCTTCCGCCCAACCACTATTTGGGTTTTTTCATGCAAGGCCTCCTTCCGTCAATCCGCTCTCGCATCCGCACCCATCAACCACGGACAGTCTCCAAAGCGCTCGATCTCGAAAGTGTTGTGGAGGCAGATCTCGGTGCGCGTCCGTCGGCCACCACCGGGCCTCGTCCTTCGCGGCCACCACCACCGCGGGATTGCGGTCCACGGGCGACCCTCGTCCGGGCCGCATCCAGACACCCCACCGCCTCTCCAATGGGGACTACAACGAGCTCAGATGAAAGGGGCTCTACTTCCGATGCCGTCAACCGTACTCTCCCACTCACGAATGCGCCGTGAAGAGTTTCATGCAATTATTGGGATTTTGGCCCCGAAATCACCGTGGAGGTTTTTGAGGCGCTCGAGATCACCGACGAGCCGCTACCCACGGAAGCCGACGGAGCCACCCTCCACCGCTTAGATCTTCCCTGCTTCTCGGTGGGCGGCCTCACCGGACCGCAGACTATGAAGTTAGCAGGCCTCGTGCAGGGGCATCCAGTTCTCATTATGATCGACAGCGGCGCTAGCCACAATTTCATCTCTCATCGCCTAGTGCGACAACTCGCCATCCCATGTACACCATCGTCGGACTTCACCGTCTGTTTAGGAGATGTCCTTCGTCAGCCGATCGCAGGCTCTTGCCTTGCCGTGCGGGTCGCCATGGGACATTGCTCTGTGACAGCAGATTTTTATGTATTCGAGCTGGGCGGCATCGAGATCATCCTGGGCGTGGCTTGGCTGGCGACATTCGGGTAAACTGGGAAAATATGTCTATGCAGTTCTTTTGGGAAGGGTCACCCTGCCACCTCGTCGGCGACTCCGCTCTGCTCCGAACTCCGGTTTCCTTCTGTGTCATCCAATGAACGAGCGATGCGGCTTTCTCTATGTGGCTTTGGCAGCTACAGACCGAGCCGACAGCCACCTCAGTGCTCCCACCCGACCTCCACCGCATCCTCGAAGAGTTCTCCGACGTGTTCACGCCTCTAGTGGGCTTACCCCCGGTGCGGACCACTGACCATGCCATTTCGCTACAGCACCACACCTCGGCCGTATCCGTCAGGCCTTACCGCTATGGGCATGTCCAGAAGGACGAGATCAAACGCTTGGTGCGGGAGATGCTCATGGGCGGCCTCATCCGCCCCAACGCGAGCCCTTTCTCCAGCCCGGTCCTCCTCGTGCGCAAGAAGGACGGGAGTTGGCACTTCTGTGTCGACTACCAAGAATTAAACAAGGCCACGGTCCCGAAAATATCTTATTCCGGTCATGCAGGAGCTTTTGGACGAGATCCATGGCGCCGCCTTTTTCACGAAGCTTGACCTCCGTGCGGGATACCACCAAATCCGGGTGCGGCCGGAAGATGTACCAAAGAGCATTTCGGACGCATGACATACACTACGAGTTCCTGATTATTCCCTTCGGGCTGACCAACGCTCCGGCCACCTTCCACGCCACCATGAACGATATCTTTCGAGCGGTACTCTGACAACACGTCCTTGTTTTTTTAATGATATTTTGGTATATAGCTCATCCTTGCATGAGTATTTATGTCATGTCCTCCACACGATCGAGACGATTCGTCGACATCATCTTGTCCTCCACCGCAAGAAGTGCTCGTTCATTGCGACCACCGTTAGTTACTTGGGTCACACGATCTCAGCCCAGGGAGTGGCCATGGACGACGACAAAATCACAGCGGTTCTTCATTGGCCACTCCCACCTCTCTTCGGGACGTCCGGGGGTTTTGGGCCTCACCGGTTACTATCGGCGCTTCATTCGGGAGTACGGCGCCTTGGCTCACCCCCTCACACAGTTGCTCAAATCTGCCGAGGGACCTTTTTCGTGGACTCCAGCTGCCATGTCCGCATTCACCACCCTCAAGAAGGCTCTGGTGAATGGCCCAGCTCTGGCCATGCCCGACTTCGATCAACCATTCATCGTGGAGTGCGATGCCTCGAGCACCAGAGTGGGTGCGGTCCTCATGCAAGGCGGCCGCCCATCGCCTACTACAGCCGGGCATTCTCCGCCACCATCCGTAGTCGTTCGGCTTATGAGAATGAGCTCATGGCACTTGCCCTGGAAGTGCAACACTGGCGACCGTATCTCCTAGGCCGAACCTTCATCGTCCGCATCAATCATCATAGCTTGCAGTATCTCCTCCAGCAGAAGATCGCCATGCCAGCACAGTAGCTTTGGGTGGCAAAGCTCCTTGGGTACGACTTCTCCATTAAATTCTGCTCGGGGCGCACCAACCGAGCGGCGGACGCTCTCTCCCGGCAAATACATTCCCCGGAAGTCCGGGCCATCTCCCATCCGGTCTGGGAGGACGCAGCATCGATTCAACATGACGTGGAGCTGGACCCGCACCTAACCTCCATTCGAACGATCCTCATCGCCGACCCGAGACCATACTCCTTACTCCCTGGTGGGCGGTCGGCTCTTTTACTGGGGCCTCCTAGTGCTGTTCGCAGCCTCCACTCTCATTCCGCGCCTCATCACCGAGTTCCATTCTACACCAACTGGGGGCCACGCTGGGGCTTTCCGCACCTACCGGCATTTGACGGCTTCTCTTTACTGGTCGAACATGTTCAAGCAAGTCAAAGCCCACATGGCCGCGCGTGCCTTCCATGCCAGAAGGCATGGAAGGCGAAGTACGAGACATTGTTTCCGGGCGGGTTACTTCAGCCCCTGCCCATTCCAGATCGTATTTGGGAGGACATTGCTATGGATTTCATAACACGCCTTCCCCCGTCAAATGGGTTCGATTGCGTTCTCGTCGTGGTGGACCGACTCTCCAAGTATGCGCACTTTATTCCTCTCCGAAGGAGATTCTGCACTTTAGGAAACATTCATTTTAGGCAACCTTAACGCTGACGTTGAGGCTAACGCTGGTGTTAAGTCAAATCATTCCTAAACTGCACCTGCAATCACGGCAACTTCCCTCCTTGCCATATTCGTCTTGGTGGGAACGAGAGTCAACGCCGGCGTTAAGACATAACGCCTGGCGTTAGACAACATTCTTCTTTTCAGCTTGTGAGCAGGTCCAGACCAACAATGCAGCAACCTAGTGTCATATTTGCTCAAACCTGCATGCTAAAAATACAAAAGCAAACAAGATCAAATACAAGTAGGATTTGTTATTCTCAAATCAAAGGGATGCGGAAAACCATGTTCCAACACTAATAATAGGTGCATGCGTAACAGTTGCCGTAAGTGCGTTGTCTATTTAAACAAGTTAGGGGCTGATTTAAGCTTTATTGCAAATTTTGGAGAGCCTCCTCCTCACGGTGTCGACTCCTAGGTATTGTCATCATCATTCCTAGTATTTCCCCTTGTAACCACCTTTAACCCATATCTACAGCAGCCGTTTCCCTAGAACTGTTGTACATCCCCACCAAAGAGCATCACCGCTGGCCACCCCTGCTAAACACTCCCCAACCCAGCCTAAGTTCAATTTGTACATAAATCATTTACAAAATTTAGTAAGGAGATTAAATAAAACATCATTCACTTAGAATTAAAAAATTACTAAAGTAAGAAAATTAAATAGACAAAGATACAATTGGAGACATATCCAAACCTCAAAGATGCCTGCTGGCCTATCTCACCAAGATAGGTGAGACACTCTTCATCAATCAAAAGCTCTTCAATTTGAGCGCGAATAGCTAAAATCTAGCACAAAATAAGCAATTGGTTACAGGAATTATGTTCCTAATAATATTTTATTCATTTCCAGAGGAATAAGATGGTCAAAACCAAAATTAAAAACCTGAATCATCTCGGTAGGACCATAGGTTTCTGTCCGCATAATCACAAGTCGATCAAGGAGATCCACCGGTATGCCGTGTGGGCTAGTCATATCAGTTCCTCTGAGAAAAAAATGCCAGAAATTTAAAAGGACATATATGTTCAAGTGGTCTCAAAAATAGAATTGATGTTACAACAAAGTAACACAATTTCGACAGTACAGTATACTGAGCGTATAGTTCCATGAAGAGAACAAGAAATGTATACCCAAATTTTTGTGCGCTTATGAAATCCATGCTTAATTAGTCATATTTTAGTTCTTTTCCTAACCTAGATTTATTAACCTAAATTATGTTAGGTCGCTGTAAGGTAAAAATTCTACATAAATTATTTATAACAATCAAGCATCACAAATTTGAACTTCAATCCTACAAACCCAAAAAAACAAATGATACTTCAATGAAGAAAATAAGTTTAGGACAAATAAATGATTAGCAACCACTAAAGAGAACATCAACTATAACATAACCTTCATAATTAGAATAACTTGAATATGCATGAAGTCAGTGAAAACTTTTAGTTTTTTTTTCTATACCTTATGTTACATATTCCTCTATTGGTAGCAAATATGACAATTGGTGATATTGAGCTCTCCAAAGCACGATTGAGGTAAGAAAAACATTCCATGTCAAGCATGTGAACCTGTAAAAATGATTGGCAATACTAGAGGTTAATAATCTGCCATGAACAAAATACAAAAAAAATTCAGATGAAAACCTACATCATCAATGAATTACACCTAGGGACAAGGGAACAAAGAGGATTAAGAGATACCTAGGTGTGATACTGATGGAGATCGTCGACTTTTGGATCATCGGATGGATGACCTGAGACCGCTATCGTGTTCGTCGCGATTTTTTCACATTTTTATGTATTTTATTTGATTTTTTTGGACTTGTTCTTTGGGAGTTATGTTAAAATATCCATCGGATGGTCCTGGCCGTTAGATATTCTTAACCTAACTTCCCCCCCTATAATTCATTTAGTAGCCATAATGTGGCCATCGAGAGTTTAGGTTTAGAGAAGAAACTGTCGGTTTACGGAAGTGTCGACGCCCCCCCTCCCGGTGCCGGGAGCCTCTACCGCCGCCATTGGTGCCGACGCCAACCCCGCCATCAGCCGTCGTCTCCCTCCTGTGACCCTTCCGCCGCCTTCCACCTCTGTTCCAACCGCCAACCACCGCCTCCCCGACCTTCTCCAAGCCTCATATCACCTTGTACGCCCATGGGAAGAATTCTAGCCGACTGCTTCCACCTCTCCGACCCTCCACCAACCTCAACCGACTATGTAAGCCCCAACCAGTCCCTCCCCTTCATTTATACAGCCTTCTCCACTTGTCCAGCCATCTACCACAGCCTCCAAAACCCTCTACCAACCTCATCCATCCTCCTGCAACCTTTCCCACCCCAAACCCCCTCCTAATAACCATTGTCCTCACATTTTTCCCACTCCCCAAACTCTCCCAGCAGCTGTCACTCCTTGCATTACCTCCTCAGCCATTCCCCCACTGAAATCCACCCCAAAACACTCTCTACCAGTGGCTACCACCCTCCTACAGCCCATTTCCAACCAATACCAGCCCCTCCATTCCCCCCACAGCCTTCAAACATCACATACCAATCACGACCAGCTTCTATTCCCCTCCTACAATCCGTCCAGTCACTCTAAACAGCCCCCGATTCCCTTCAGCTCTAATTCAGCCCCAAACAGCAGCGTCTACACTTCCGGACAGCCCCTACCTCCATCGACACCAATTACTTGGTGAGATTTAACTTTCTAGTGTTATTTCTTCGCACTGTATGGATAGCTTGTATTGTTAGTAATGCTTGGCTTGAATTAATTTTATTTCCATCTCATTATTGACGTGCAAAAATTATTCACTTCGGATTTTAATTTCAATGCACTCTCAATTAATTTGTAATTGTTGTCTGCTTACTTTCATTACAATATTTGTAATCAATTGCGACGCTTGCACGAGACTTTTAATTTGTTTAATTAATTGTGCGTCGAAAAATACTTGCATGAATGAGTCATCTCATGTACATCGCAATAGGGTTATCCCACGTTAGTTCATCGGATTGTGTGCTTGTATTCATTTGCATCTTCATTTTAGGAGTCATCATCGGTCAATTACATTCATCACATGCTCACGTGTGTTGCATTTAGGGTTAGGGCATCGTAAGTCCACATCCTATAGATTCGTCCTGCATCAGATTGGCTTAAGTATTATGGTCGATTGTTTAGAAGAATGTCAATACAAATGAGAATACAACCTCTGACTTCAAATGATTAAAATGGATAACTACATAAGAAGTTTTATGTGATAAGAGAATAACATAGAGCGTCAAAAAGAAAATTTATTATAGCGTTATGATGCCGAGGAGTTGTATGGATCCGAGTGTAGGGTAGTAAAAAGACTACTGATATTTGTAGAAGAAATATGAATAAGCCTATTGAAAAGGCCAACTTTCTTGGCCCATTAGAAGTTTTCTCTCATGTATAGATTAGTCTCACATCTTAGTTTAGAGTTAGGATATCACTCCTCCCTCCTATATATATGTGTACAAATATTTGTATTATATGATTGCATAAAGTAATAAAATATTTGAGCTTCAAATTTCTTTTTTTTCTGCAATATTTAAATTGAGTATGAAAAAAACGTAAATGTTAAGATGTATGTGTGAAAAAATTAGAAAAGATAAATTAAAGAGTGATTATATTAGATAAAAAAGTAGGAGTGAGATCTATCAAAGATGAGATAATATTGTAGAAAAGGAGTCAACCTTGTATATTTCTTCTCATATGTATAAAATACAGGAGTAGATACAAATATATAGGAAGAGAGAAGGGGAAGGAAACCTATACAGGAGATGTGGGACTAAAGGAGAAAGAGAGAAATGGGCCCAAAGATGGGCCTTACATATGGGCTAAATTATATTGTTTCTAACAAATATAAAATAGACTTGCATGATTTGGGCATGAATGGAAGTTAGAAAAACAATGAGTAAATAGAGTTGGTGTCGAAGGATTAGGTAGGAGGCTCAAGGTAAAATGAATGAAAGTTGATTAAGATGATTTGTGCAATTTAGACTTAATGACTGGAAAATAAGGATTCATAAAATTGATCCTAAATAGTTAGGATAAGGCAATGATGATGATGTTGTCCCGCATGACCAGTTATCTACTATCAATTATTGCGCATATTTAATCAGTGTCGTTATTTAGCGTTGTCATGTGTTTATGTTAGGCATCTTTTATTAAGACTCTTACGTATTTTTATTCGAGTCATTTAGAGTCTATGTTACGTGTCTTTATTATTCTAATATATATTATGAGTCATACGAGACTTTAGTATCTTTTAGTTTTTTGAACATTTCTCTTTATGTTGGGATTATTTACACATATGTCAATATGTAATGTTATTTATAAATCCTTGGGGTCATGAATGAAGGAATGCAAGAATTAATCAGGTTCTCTCCTCCTCTCTCTTATTCCTTCTTCCCCTCCTTATAGGATTAGGGTTGAGCAAGGCTCCCCCTCTTCCTCTACTTCTCCTTCGTCACCCTTCGGGTGAGCACAACTCCCTTGCATCTCTTACGACCTCGTAATCTCCACCTCTGCCAAAAGAAGCACATAATAGATGATGATAATGATAATGATGATGATGTTATGGGCTTCACACCTAGTTATCTCTATGGTCTTTATAATTAAAAGTCGGTTGTCTTTTATGTATTAATTAAATAGTATGTTGAGTCATTAAGAGGTTGTTAGTCTTAGACTAAAGAAAATAAAATGTTCACAAAGTAGTGGATCCATGGAAGGAAGATAGCAATTTCATTCTTTAACTTGTTCATTCATTAGTTCTTAAATTTCTCCTCTTTATATAGGAGTCATTACATTCTAGAAATGCACCGTTGCTAGATTTCTTAATCTAAAATCATTTCCTGCTGCAGGTAGCTGGGCAGGGCTTCTGAGTAGACAGTGCTCCTGTTCCTAGAACTGGTTCAAGTGGCTGCAGTGTTTGACATATTATGATTATTTTTCTTATACTCCCCTCAATCAGAATTTTCTTATCTTCTTTATCCATATCCTTTGTCTTAGGGCACAAAATATTTCTGCTGGTAAAAGATTTGGTCAAAGTATTGGCTGCCTGAGCTTGCGTATTGCAATATTTGAGATAAATTTTCTTATGCTTCCCTTCAATCAAAATTTTCTTATGCTTCCCTTCAATCAAAATTTTCTTACCTTATTTATCCCTATACTTTCTGTTAGTGCACAAAATCTGTTGATAAAAGTTTGGTCAAAATATCGGCTAACTGAGCTTGCGTATTGCAATATTTGAAACAAATTTCCTTTTCTTCGACTAGTTCTCTAGTGTAGTGAAATTTTAATTCTATGTGCTTTGTCTTCTTATGAAAAACAATTTTTTTGTGATTGCTACGGTAGATGCATTATCAACATTGATTATGGTAGGGGAACCTTCGATATGTTGCATGTCCTTAAGGATTCTTCTCATCCATACAACTTCACAGGATGTCTCCCCTAGGGTAACATATTCTACTTATGTGGAGGACAGAGTTGTAGACTTATGCTTCCTTGAACTCCATGAAATGGGGGTTGTTTCCAAGCAGTAGAATATGCCCGTTGGTGCTCTTTCAATCATCTGCACAACCTACACAATCGCTGTCTGAATATGTTGCTAGTCTTGATTTCTCTTTGATAGTGTATTCGAGACCATAATCGAGCGCCCGTTTTATATACCTGAGTATTATCTTAGCAGCCATCATGTGAGCTTTGCTCGGTTTATTCATGAACCTTAAAGGGATACTTACATCGTTCTCTAAGTCTGGTCTCGTGTGCGTCAGGTATATGAAAGATCCGATGAGGCATTGATATACTTCTGGATCAGCTTTTTCTTCTCCATTCTTCTTCTATAGTTTTTCTGAGGTGCTCATAGGTGTAGCACAAGGATTGCATGATGACATACCAAACTTTTCAAGTATGCTAAAGCATATTTGATTTGCGACAGTTGAATGACTCCAGGCTTTTGAGTAACTTGAATTCAAAATATATATTTCACGGCTCCAAGGTCACTCATCTCAAATTCTTCTTCCATTCTCTTTCTGAATTCTCTGCGGTTGCTTCCTTGTGTCCCTGTATAAATTACATCATCAATATAGATGCATAGCATGATAAAATGATAGTTACCTGTTTGTTTGATGTACAGAGATGTTTCATTTTGTGACCTCGTGAACCCATCTTTAGCTAGGTATTGATATATTTTGTTGTTCCAGCCTTGTCCTGGTATCCTTCTAGTTGCTGTAAATAGACTTCGTCCTCAAGTTTTCCATTCAAAAAGGCAGATTTCACATCCAATTGATACACGGTGATATTTTTCTGAGCTGCAATGGCAAGTAAGGTTCGAATTGTTTCAATGCGAGACACGAGAGCAAATGTTTAAGTATAGTCCCTTCATGGCTTCTGAGAAAATCCTTTGGCGACTAATTTTGCCATGTACTTTTGAATGGGGTCGTCTTCATTTTCTTTAATCGTCTAGATACATTTAAAACCAATGATATTTTGGTTATCTGGTTTTGATACTAATTCGCAAGTAACAGTCTTTTGGATCATTGAAATTGCAATGTCCATGGATCTTTTCCAGTTGGCATCTTGCACAGCTTCATCGTAGGTGCATGGTTCCTTTGCTAACAGGGCTATGTTGCAATTTTGATATAGGTCTTCAAGTCTCCTATAATGCCTTGGAGATGATGAATCAACTGACTCTGAATTACTTGAGGAAGAGGCACTTACAGTGGATGTGTCCCTTGAGTTGGACGGCAATGAAGTTAGATCAATATCATAGTTGTCATCTTCATGAGCAACCTCAGGGACTTCAATATGATTTTGATATCGTTATTCTTGTGACCATTCCCAGCACTATTCTTCTTCCTCTATAACATTTCTACTGACGATGACTTTCTGTGTTTAAGGATCAAATAGTCGATAGCCCTTTGATTCATCATTATATCTGACTAGAATGTATTTTTCTCTTTTTTGATCTTACTTATCACTTCCCCTTTTTCCAGTGAAGCTGTAGCAATGCTGCCAAAGATTTTTAAATGGATAACAGTGAGCTTCATATGGTTCCGTGCCTCATAAGGTGTAGAATTGATGAGTCTTTGTGGGGGGGATCTATTGAGAATGTAAACTGATGTGTTGTCAATTTCGTCCTACAAGTTTCTAGGAAGCTTTTTATGGTTCAGCATACACCTTGCCATTTCAATAATGGTTCTGTTTCTTCTTTTAACAGTACCATTTTGTTGGGGGTGTATAGCTAACCATTAGTTTTCTTTTAATTACATTAGTTTTCGTGAATTCAGCCCCTGTGAACTCGCCACCTCGATCTGTTCTCAGGGTCTTAATTCTCTTGTTACATTTATTTTCTACTTCAGCTTCAAATCTCAAAAACTTTTCAAAATTTCTAATTGAGAAAATAGACTGTTATGCTACCGCTAGGGTTCTAGAACGAAAAGGGAAAACTAGGAATGAAGAAGACGGCTAGGGTTTGAAGAAGGAAAAATACCTGAATATGATTTGCATGCCTCCAAAAGAGGGGCAGTGGGGTATTTAAGTGACCCCACTCCACAAGGGGGCTGGCCGGCCCCCATTGGGGCTGAACCGGTGCGGTTCAGCCCCCTCTTATTTATTAGTTGCGGGCTGAACCGGATGGTTCAGCCCGGTCTTTTCCCGGCGCATCTTTAGGTCTTCTGGCGTACTTATATCCGCGGAACCGTAAATCGTCCGGGGGCATAACATTCCCCTCCCCATCAAGAGGCAGCTTGTCCTCAAGCTGAAAGTCAGGAAAGTGCTCCCGGAACTCCAGAAAGTCCACCCATGAGTTGTGAGGCTCAGTTGGTGATGAGGGGCAGCGTTAAGGCCTTCTTATCAAGGAGGTCTGGGGATCGAATCCCAGCCTCAACAACCCGCCGCTCATGAGAACAGTGACGGAGACGGGTTGGGGTGTGCGGTCCGTTGGACCTGTTATGGGCTCCGGATTGGGGGCCACTATGGATCATTGCCGTGGACTGCTTCGCGTGGTGCGGAATTTGAGCAGCTGGTATTGCCCACCGGTACGAGTAAAGCCTTACCCATAACATAAAAGCAATGATCCATAGTGGCCCCCAATCCGGAGCCCATAACAGGTCCAGCGGACCGCACACCCCAACCCGTCTCCGTCACTGTTCTCATGAGCGGCGGGTTATTGAGGCTGGGATTCGATCCCCAGACCTCCTTGATAAGAAGATCTTAACGCTGCCCCTCATCACCAACTGAGCAGCGGCTGGAAATGTGTGAATTTTGCTCAATGCACAGACTTCAAACACCCAGTGATTAATTTTTATTTCTGGTAATCCAATGACTGTCTTTCTTATGAAGTCGTGACAGGTCTTAAAAGTTCAAATGCCCATACCTTTGATGCCAAATGCTACTGAGATCACTTGTGCAGGTGTTGGCCTCTGGATATGTATGCTCCATCAAAACTGGGAAGATTCTACTTATGTTCATCTTTACTACTGCAATTTCTTGCCTGCTTATTCTTTTTCTAAAATGTTGCATTGATCTTAATCAAAGGTTAGTACATATCCTTTTTCAATTAGTTGCCCGACACTCAATAAGTTATGGGCTAATGCTAGAACATACTGTACATCATGTACGTGTTTGATTTTGCCGGTTTTAGATTTTGCTTTTATGGTTCCTTTACCTTTCACTTCTCTAGTAGAATCATCCCCCAGAACTAGTTCTGGTTTTCTTCTTCATTTAGATGGACAAAGGCAGATTTGTTGTTAGTCATGTGGTTTGAACAACCAGTCTCCAAATACTAGATATCTTCTGTTTTCTCGGTTTTAAAACAAAAATAGAAAGCTAAATCACATTCTTTCTCAGGAAATTTAACTTCTTTCATTTTGTTTTCCATCTTCTTTTGTTTTAAACCAATAATTTTTGTCCATATGGTTAGTTTTTTTGCAACGTTTGCATATATAGAAGCATTCTTTTGCTTCATGGTTAGTCCTTTTACAGAGTATACTGTGAGTAATTTCTCAGTTAAAAAGGGTTTTTTCAATGGCCTTTCTCGGCCGTAATGATTTGAATGCATTTGCTTTGTAGTGCTTGCTCTAAGGGAATTTCATTTCCTTTTATTATGTCTTCTTGAGCTTGCAGAGTACCCATTAATTCTACTACACTTAGTGTGGTGAAATCCTATGCTTGCTCTATGGTTACCACAACATAATCGTGTTTTGGAGAGTGGCCTTTTTAGGATCCCCGCAGTTCACACCACCGACATCGTCGCCTCCATGCCAGGTGGTGGTGCCGCCACAATTTGTGTCGGCGCCATTAGTACCTGCGGACCCATTTCGTAGCCTCCGCTCTGACCACCTGCTCCACCGGCCCCTCTGGAGCCATTCCTTCCGACGACCATCCCCCAGTCGGCATTGCCATCTCTCATCGTCGCGGATCACCTTCAGCAGGGTTATGTTATGGTCCTCCCTCGGAGGCTTCTTCGGAGGAGGCAGAACGTGGAGCGAAATAGTAGAGAGGGAGGTGTCGATCTCTGGGTTGCTACGCGGGAGAGGATGCGGCAACCGTGGAAACAGCGGCGTGAAGTTGCGTCCATGCTGTTTGGAAGTGATGCTTGTTGCGGGGTAGGGGCTTGTAGGAGACTTCAACAGAACGGGGAATGTTGGCATGCGTCGGCGGAAGTGGACCGAGATGCTCTGATACCAAGTTGTTATGGTCCTCCCTCGGAGGCTTCTTCGGAGGAGGCAGAACATGGAAGATACAAGGGGATAACCCTAGAATGAGGGAGAAGGAAATGGAAAGAGGAACTAGAGAGAGAATGAGAACCTTAGATTAATTCTTGTATATGATTACAAGATCGCAAGGGGCCCTATATATAGGCTCCGATGGCATAACTGTAATTACCCAACACACATCAAATATTAGAAACATTTAACACTACACGACTCGACAACATAAACAAGCCTAATAATATGACTACTAGATAACAGACGTTGTGAGCCTCTATTAGGCCCCTAACAGGTTCTCTGTTACCCTCATCTGTCTGCATTCACCGGCCACACTCTGTAACACCTCCACCACAACGACCATATAGTATGGATCCAGTCGGGCCCCACAGCATATAACTATCACAACTTTAGAATTATAAAATGATATAAGAACAAAACCACATCAACCAACAATATCAAAGCATAGCGAAAACTGAAACCCAAATGAGATTGTCCACGTCTATTAAAGCATAAACAAATGTCATATCAATGGCCTTACAAGCTTACTAACAATGTCATATCAATTACATCAAAAACTCTTAAGCTACCTCGGCTCATAGGCTGGCAAAATATGCAAAGGAAAAGTAAATCAAAGAGCATAAGAAGAAACACTTCATGAGGCTTTGGATTTTTAACGTGCTCCAGTATTGGAACCTTGCCCTGCAACCAAGATAACAAGAGCGGTACACGAGGGTCAGCTGTGAGCTGACCACAACTACGTAACAACTCACCTCCTCCGGGCCGTCCTAGCGGACCCCGGGGAACCACACCACCCTGCAAGTCGGCACTTCGCATAAAACATGAAAACAAAAAAACATAAATATAAAGAACTAATCTATATGTCACAAACAACAACCACGTCTCTAGATTGAGCATCAAAGTAAAGGGGTCTAACATGCGATATGAATGCAACCGGGTATTACTCACGGACCCTAAGTATGTGAATGAATCTAATAGACCATCAAAACACAATAACATCACATATTAAATGACCACTACCTCTCTATTGTACTATTCAAATAAATGTGTAGGCATCAAGGGTAAAGGCTCTTGGCCATCGCACTATTTTCAAATCAATGTGCGGCGGCATCATGTGCAAAGACTCATGGCCTTCTTGGCGGCATATACACAAGAATTTTCCCTCGTCTATGGAACTCTATCCAATTGGCACATAATGTGGTATTGTGAGTAAAGGCTCCTGGCCTATACGGCGGTATTACTCACAAATTCTCCCTCACCGTTACATTTCCAATTTAAACAGTTTATAGGGCTGTCTGGGAGCTATCGTCGGCCGCGATAGCACTACCGCCCGACGGTACCTCCAAGAATCCAAGATTCTGCATCTTAGCACTTCAAACAATTATTTACTATAGTATACATGTGTGAACAAGTTTCTCATTATCATTTACGTTGCATGGAAGCACCCAACACAGGCTTTGTGGGAGATATCGTCGACGGTAGTACTACCACCCAGCGGTATCTCCCAGAAAACGTGAAACTTCAGTTCCCAGTCATCTCAAGGTCTTCCTACCTCATGTTCATGCATCTTAATGGCACTAGGGTATCACATATCTGTTAGAAATTTTGTGTTTAAAACATTAAATTTATAATGTTTAGTGGAGCCTAGTTTGGTGTTTAGTGTTGGGCTCCTCATAATTGGTGAAAAGCTCTAAAACCAAATAGAGGGAATTCTTTTAAGTTGCATCGACTTGCGTCGAAAAGAACTCGACGCATTCGACATGTGTCGACTGAAGTTGCGTCGATAAGAACTCTACGCAACTAACTCGCGTCGACTTGCATCGATAAGATCTCCGTCGACTTGGGTTGTGTCGACTTGCGTCGATAAGAACTCGACGCATGCGTCGACTTCTCTCTTTTCGCAGCCCTCGTGCGGAAAATATTTTCTGCCCGTTTCTTTACGCAGCTTTTCGTCATAAATGTTTATACGTTGGAAACGATGACTTTCCTTGAACGTTCTCCTTTCCAATTTATTACGTGTTTATTATTTGCGGTTTTCACGAGACTCTTATATAGGAGGTTTTGTCGAATTGTTTTATGCAGAACCTTACTGTGTTGTTTGGTTGTCTGCTCTCTACGACTATCTTTTACCGAAATTTCTTTTTCTTCACATTTGCTTCATCAAGTGGGAGTTCGGGTGCTCTGTGCTTCTTCAGTGTTCGCGCACATCGGAGTTTTCGAGATATAGCTGGGTGATGTACCTTGGAGGAGTGAGCATCGGTTGAAAGCCCTGCCAGAAGATGGTGCAACTTGTTTAGGGCAGTGACCTCACGCCTTACCCGGGCTCGATTCTAAACTATATACTACTCTGTTTTCTTTATTTCTCATCCCTATGTTTTACAAGTTCTTATAATCCTGTTATTCAAGATCTATTATTGTCATTGCAGTAGTTTTCAAAAATGAAAATTATACATGATTACGGAATATAAGTAAAATATTCCAACATAATCTCCCTAACAAACTTTCCCACAAACGATTTCATATAAACATCACCAAAACGGGTCACACACTGCGATTTTGATGTCACACACAATCAAATCAAAGGGAAAAACATAAGAAGATTCAAGGAAAAAAACTAAGCATCTTATTGACTGGAAGGAAAGGGGTTGTTACCCTTGGAGCGCACTATAAATCCATGATCCTCAGAGAAAATGGGTTGAAGACGACCGCAACGATCCAAGGAAACTTTCTCCGGGAATGACTCGTCGATTTTCACGGCGGAGCTCCAATAATCCCACTTCTTCCTCTCACGGTCGAACGACGCTCGTCTCCTTCTCTCGATCGAGACCTAGCCGAAATGGGATAAAATGAGGTGAGTTTCGGTTGTCAGCCTATTTACCCTTAGGCGTGCCTCTCGTGTCTGTCTGATCGGTTTTCAATAGATTTCAACGACCGTGATCGTGAGATATACAACATGACGGTTCATCCGGGAGCTATCGCGCCGTGGTAGCACTATCGCGCAGCGGTACCTCCCCATGCTACCTATACCACTCAAAATGACTGCAGCCGCCAAAGGTAGCACTATTGCCCGGCTCACGGTAGCAAACAGATAGTTGTTGGGTGAATTTGAACTAGTTTTTGAATTAGTTTTTGTCGACAGTACCAGCTACTACGGGGCACGGTAGCTCCCAGGTTTCACACTTGACTTGTGGAAATTGAGGTGTTACACACTCGCCCCGATTCCAGAGCTTTTATCTGATGGCCTTCATTCCGCAAGTACCTCTGCTACGTCAGATCCCTGCAGTCTCCAATACCGCCTATGAGTACGACGACCCGCCACGCGATGCAACCGCCGCCACAACAACACGCTATCGGGAGTTGTCTGGCGGGAAATCAAAGAGCCAGATGATCAAATCATTTTAGCCTCGTTTGAGCCTGAGGGCAAGCTCTATTTGAAGGGCGGGTGAGATGTTAAGGATCCCACGTCGTCGGTTATCTATCAATTATATTAGCATGTGTCTTCATGTATTTGAGTTCGAGTTGTATGAGTCATATTAAGTTGAGTCGAGTCCTTAGAGTCTAAATATTTTTAGTGTTATCTTTTATATAATGTTTTAAGGTTAATGTCTTGGGTCTATAAATAGACCCCTTGGGTCTATAAATAGACCCCTTGAGTCATTGTATAGACCCCTTGAGTCATTGTATGAGGCGTGAATGAATTAAATCCAAGTTCTCTTTATCTCTTTGTTTCTCTCGTTCTCTCTCTAGTTCCTTCTCCTCCTCGCATTTCTAGGGTTAGGGTTGAGCAAGGTTCCCCTTCTTCTTCTCCCCTCGCATTCTTCGCAGATTGAGCTCGGTTCTCCTTCTATATCCACTTACAACGCTCTTCGAAAACATTACGGGCTAAGCCCATAACAGAGTCATTATAACATTCTAGAAATACATCCTTCTAGATTTCTTAAGCTAAAATCATTTCCTGTTGCAGGTGTTGGGCGGCGCTTCTGAGTAGGCGGCACTCCTATTCCGAGAACTAGTTCAACAGGCTGCAGTGTTTGAATTATTTTGATTATTTTTTTATAGTTAGTCGCTAGAAGTCTTTAGGAGTCATTAATGTTGTGTAAGAATATTTAAAGACATAGGATGCTTGAATGAAGGAAAATATGAATGCAGTCTCTTCTTGTCCCATGTTATGAGATCGCGGTAGCTCTATCTCTCCCTCTCCCCCGAGTACACCCTTCCTAGGCAGCCACGATTTCGTCTATGTAGCATATTACCCACCGACATCCCCACCTCCAGTCATCGTCAAAGCTACTGACGTGTCATGGTCATGCCTATAATAACTTGGTATCAGAGCTATCGTAACACATATTTTCGTTGTCCCACGCACTATCTTTGTGCCATCGTATCCTGCTTCGAAGCCCATACCTCTTGATTGGTGTCGCCGAACTCCTCATTCCAGTCAACGAAACTTAAGTAGGACTCGGTTGAGCCTTCCTTCAAGACAGAATCGTAACTCCAGTCCATCGACCGCTCCCTACAATCATCAGAGATCGACGCCCGCGGATATTCCACGAAATCAATGAAGTCCTTATTGTTGCCTGCAACTCTGCAATACAATGTTCGTAGTATCAGTTTCATCGAAGACATCCTCGCTAAAATCTCTGGCACCCTCGACAGCATGTGTGGGTTGCCCTAAGTTGGACCATCATCCTCAGCAACACGGTCAGCGATCCTTCAACAACACGGTCGTCCTCCTGCTCTACGCCGAGCTTCATCATCCTCTCTACTATGCATCAAAGCATGCGCGCCAATCACAGTATCGACGCCCTGCTTGGTCGTCCCTTCTATCCACTTACTTTTTTCGTCTTCGTTTTGAGCCATACATCCCTATTGAGTGCAACCTCCGCCCTGTTTCCCGAACCATCAACCAAGACGATACCCTCTTCAGGTCGTGCCGAGTCCGACGCTCCCAACCCCAATACAATTAATTATTAATAAATTGATTACTTAATTATTATTATCATTTAAAGAGAGATAATTAATTAACTATCTAGTAGTTAATTAATTAAGTGTTTTATTAATTGGCAATCGCATAGGAAAGCAGTCGCGGATTGCGTGTCACACCAAATACTTTTTCCACTTCTGGGGAGTCAAGACATCCAGTAACTTGATCCTCCACTTATGCTCCAACCATCTTGCTTCCTGCAATTATCAATACATCAGTCATCCAAGACATTACTGTTCTAGCACATGACAAACTTATAACAGCAAGGGACTTTCACCACCCCTTATACGCGGGGAGCCCATATCTATGTACGGCATTAAGCTAATACCGTTCCTCGATAAAGTTAAGATTTCCAACCTATGATGGGAAGACAAAAGGTCTGTTTGGGAGAGCTGCTGCGGATTGAAAAGTTGCTGATTGAACAGAGTTCTTTAGACAGAGCTCTTTGAGGAGCTGTTTTGAAAAGCTGCAGGCTGTTTGGATGGTCTGTGTATAAGCGCTGTTTGAACAGAGTTTTTTCAAATAAGACTGTTTGGTAGAACAGAGTTTTTTCAAAATATATATTGTTCTCCACACATACACATACATACAATATACACAAACATACGCAAACATACATACACACACAAACATACAAACACATATTCACACACAAACATACATATTCACACACACACAAACACATATTCACATTCACAAACATACACAAACACATCCCTTCCCTGGTCATAGATAGTATGTTTGGCCGGTGGTTAATGAGGTGGCTGTGAGAGGGAGAAAATGAGAGTGAGAGAGAGAGAGATGGAGGTGTGAGTTCTGGATTTACGAAAAACTGAGAGGTAGATAGAGAGATCTGGAGGGAAAATGTAGAGAGAGAGAGATGGAGAAATAGGAGTGGCTGGAGGAGGAGGCTCACG
This sequence comes from Dactylorhiza incarnata, assembly GCA_033032865.1. NCBI lineage: Eukaryota > Viridiplantae > Streptophyta > Magnoliopsida > Asparagales > Orchidaceae > Dactylorhiza > Dactylorhiza incarnata. The sequence goes on along the minus strand of JAWHQI010000612.1, from coordinate 323,681 downwards.
AGAGGGGGAGTTGCTCGGATCTTGAAGGTAAGCCGGAAAACTTGAAGAGGAGAGGAGGTGCTAGTTTCGGCCTGGAGGTTTTCTTGGCCGGAAAATCTCGGCCGGAATGGACTTGGGCGAAGAGATAGAGGAAGAGAGGGGGGGTTCACTGCCAAAAATGGTAGGCCGGCGGCTTCTTGGACTGGAACAGCCGGAGAAGAACCTTGGAGAAGTTGGAGGAGATCTGGATCCGTGGTGGTCCGACGGAGCAGGAGGCGAGCTCGTCGAGATAGCGAGCACCAGAGATGGATAAGGTCGCCGGCCATGGAGGAGCAGCTCGCCGGAGGAAGAGAGGGTCGCCGGAGAGGAATGAGATCGGAAATGGACAGGAACGGGAGGGGCGGGATCGGGAAGAAGAGGGAGTGATTCCTAAACCGTGAAAAACTGCCTCCAACCGGATTTTCCAATTGACCCTAAAATGAGCTATTTAAAATAATCACTTCCCAAAGAGCTCTTTAGGAGAGCTCTTCCAAACACCTAAATAACAGCTCTGGCGGTTGAAAAATCACTTCTCAATCCGCCAGAGCTGTCCCAAACAGACCCAAACTCATTAGAATGGCTCACCATGTGCGAGCAATTTTTTGGCCATCAATGGAAACATATAGCATGATGGATCAAGTTGGTTTCTACTTTTTGGATTCGGTTCTTTTTTGGTTCACCCGTTTGCAAATTGATAAATGGGGATAACTTGGGAAGAATTCAAAGGGTTCTGCATCATGTGATTCGTCTCGCCCCACTCCTCCCCGCAGAAGCAATCCTCTCAGTGCACTAACAATATTATGACAAACAAGATCTGTAGACATTTACCAGCAACAATTTCAAGTTCTCCTAACTCATGTTACTTCGTTACAACCTGAGCAACACGTTACAATCTTTATGATCGGGCTTCACGAATGAATGCGGCAAGACAATAAGTATGAAGATCCACAAGACTTAGTTATTGCATGAGTTTGTCTAGGCTGTGCGAATGTCGACTCCATATGGATCGAGGCGTCTATATAACAACAGTCGCACTCACGGGAAACCAGGCTGGTAGACCTGAGGGTAACTAACCTCCAAAACATATAACATTTGTTCCATGCAGAGATGTTTGAGCGCCATCGATGCAGACTTTACTCGCGACCATCGATGCAAAAGGCTTTTCTGGTTAAAATTGGAGGAACCTGACGCAATCGAAATTGGGTGAAGCTAGCACAAGAATTTGATCTCTCTTTAAGCTCAACGACAATTTTTGAAGGCGGGAGTGATGTTATGGGATTCACACCTAGTTACCATTTTGATATTTATTATTATAAGTCAGATGTCTTTTATGTATTAATTAAATAGTATGTTGGTTAAGAAATTGTCAGGTATTATAAGTCTTCAGAAAACATTAATGACGTGTAATCCTATTTAAAGGTATAGGATATTTGAATGAAGAGTAAGGGTGTGCACAAAAAAACAAAAAGTGATCAAACCAACTGAGCCGCCAAAACCGAACTGAAATCAACATAGAATCGCTTGGTTCGGTGTAGGGGAGGTTTTTCATTTAGGATAACCGCTCCCCTTTCAGTTCATATATTAAGGGATCATTGCCCGATGAAGTTTCAGTTTACCTTGATAAATTCAATTTTAACTCAATTTGCATACATAGATTAGCTTACTCTAATCTCATCTTGTGGCGGACAATCTTCATAGAGAAGGAAATCAATTAAGAAGGGGCGGGGAAGATGATGCCCTTCAAATTGAGGGCGACTTATCGAGGAGGAGATAACTTTAATTTTTTGTGGCACTCTTTTTTAGGTTCCAATATTGCATCAAATTTCATGGAATCCTTAATGACTACAATAATTTTTTGAAAATTTTGCAATTTACAGCATATTTTAAGGTTTCTGCAGTACTTTCAAATTAATTTGTACGTTGATCAATTTTCGCACTGATTTCTTGCAGATTTATCCATAATGTTTCTCACATGTGATCAAATTTATCCTACATTATTTCTTGCAAAAATTTACTGTGATCAAATTTACATTGGCATACTTTGCATCACTTTGATTCATTAGTTCCATGTTTTGTCAAAAATAATATTCTTGACTCACAAATTTAGCATAAAATTATTATAATAAAATGAAAACCGCCCCGAAAAGCCGCCCCAAACTGCCCAGATTATTGAACCAAACCGATCGTTTTAGGTTTGGTTCGGTTTGGGGAAAAAAACAACCAACCCTTTTCAGTTTGGTTTGGGATTGAGTCCAAACCACTTGCACCCCTAATGAAGAGAAGCATAAATTGAATCTCTTTCTCTCTCCCAAGCGCACCCCGTCTCGGTGGTCACAGTTCAGGCTCCGTACATCTTCCCCACCGGCATCCCCGCCTCCGGTGATCATCGACAAAGCTGATGGAGTGTCACGTCCGAGCCCGTAACATAATAATGATGAAGATGGACACGATCCACAATTAAATAACTAGATAGAGTTAGTGACAAATGATTAGAAAGAAAAAGGAATACACTTAGAGAAACTTGGATGAAAATTGTTCAAGATAAATTTAGTTTAATTTTAACACCTCAACAACACTCAACATGAACAAATTGAAAATGATAATTCATAGAGATAAGGTTATCGCAAATGATGAGTCGCCTACCATGAATAAAATACAAAAATCGAGATTACAAACTACCTCGTCGATGAATAATACCCCAGGGACAAGCTCCGCAATACCTTCATCAATATACCTATTTACTACCTGCTCATTCCATAAAAGCAAGGATATAATAAACCTATTGACCATGATGATTGGGAAAGTATTTGTAATGATCTTAAGAATGTAGCATAAGCCACGTTGGGAAATTCTATAAAGCATAGAGGAAAGACATGTAAGAAGAGATCTAGCCTAAAAGATATTTCACACACAAAAAAGACAAACCTTATTAATTTCCTGCCGTAATTTGTCTGTAATCTCAGTCTTCCTAGGTTTCATCATCTGCCCCATGAGGGATAGTATATCTTGCCCTCCTTGTGGGCGAGCATTTGCAGCATCAAGGTCATGTAGTGTAACATCCTTTAAGAAAAAAAGCCACCTCGTGAACCTGTTTCTTTCTATCTATATACCACATAAAAAATACAGTACAATATTTCCCATACAATTAAGTCTTAGTAGAATCAGACTGGTAGAGACTAGCAATAAGTCGTACAAAAAATGAAAAGCAACACAAATGACGTTCTAGAAGAAATAATTTTAAAGTCTTATTTTAGACAAAAATGAGAAGACAAATAAGACTATGAAGGAATAGCAAACTAAAAATTGATTATAATTTATAAATCAAAGAAGCAAATTTGTAGTAAAAGCATTGTGACGTCCTAAATAGTTTAGCAAAGAAAATTGGAGAAAGTTTAACACAAGTTCAGCTGGAAGCCAATAAAGAGACTTCAACAGCATGAATATTCATAAGCCCAAAATGTCGGTTGTGTGCCTTACATATATGATGAATAGTTGAGATCCTCCCCAAGTAATTACATTGGCCTTATTCCAAATTATTTGGTTAAGAGCATTCAAGGATCTTAGTCTTTACCCCTTCCACTTTTGTGAAACATAAAATGCAAACTCCATTGGAACTCACTATTTATTGCTGTTTTTATATCTTGGTCTCATGTGAAGAATGTATTTTCCTCACGCGGAGCTTCAAGAAGAGAGGCATATGGCTCTCCCTCCATAGTTATTTGTCCTCTAGAACATACTTATCGAGTAATCGATTAAATAATGATATTTATGGTTCGAAATAGTTTCCTCGGGCTTGGTTTAACAAGTTGGGCTACACATTTCTTGATATATAGCTTTAAAGGAGCACTTGTCACATAATATGCTGATTCATCAAAATTACAAATTATATAATTGTCATGATTGTTTGTGTTGATGACATTATCATCATGTGTAATAATAAATAGTATATTGTTGTTATTAAGAAGGATAGGACCTCCGCTTTTGAAATCAAAAATCTGGGATTACTTGGCTACAATTTTGGGGATTGAAATTGTTAAATCTGTTGGGGGATTTTTATTTGTCGAAGAAAATGCATTATGAATCTTCTTGATGAAACAAGATGTTACGCATACACTTTCGCTCTCGTGGACCCCCAGCATAGAAATCACCGACGTAGGCTTATGGACGGCGCCGCAACTACCTGGAGCTCGTGCATGGAAGCCGCCATGATTATTATTATTTTATTTAAGTGAACTAAGTGTGTTAATTATTTAATTAGTTTTAATTAATATTAATTAGATATTATTATTATTAAATGTAATGTCTTAAATTGTGTGCCCTCCCCCATTTATATAAGAGGGAGGGGTAGGAGTTTGATTTTCTTTTATGCTTGAATGTATGAAGGTTTCTAGGGTTGCTCCCTAAGTTCATCTTTATCCTCCCTCTTTTCGTCTCGCCTTCCACCGCCGGCCCTCCCCCTTGCCGGATTCTTCTTCTCTTCCCCGATCTCATTTCTATTCAGTAACAATAGTCCGACCTGCCGCTCCGCCCGCCGTAGCGCCGCCGGCTCTCAGCTCTCCTTCCATGGCTACGAACACGCGTCTCCACACCGCCAACCCTAAAGATTACATCCGCGCCCGGCTCGACGAACGTGACGCTGCGCTCGACAAACTGCAGTCCTCTGTCAACGTCGCCCTCGCCCATAGGCGCTCAGCCTCGCCAATCAGGCGCTCATCCTCCGCCGCCTCGACGCCCTCATGCCACCACAGATCCCGAACGCCACGGCTTCTGCTTTCCCCATCACCCTCGCACCGACCCCAGCAGCCGCAGCCGACACCCGCACCACCGACGTCGTCATCATCAAGCAGCCCGTCCAAGCTTCCCCTTACAACGCCTTTGAGCACGCCTCTCCGCAACCCCTCGAGCAAGTCTCCCAACAAACCACCGAGCAGTTTTCCCCCTCGTCCCCGTCCTGCGTCGAGCAGCCGGCCCCGCAGCCCCCTTCCAGCGTCAAGTCACAACCGCCGCCGCCGCCGCCGCACCTTCTGCGTCCAGCAGCAGCCGCCGCCGCACCTCCCACACCGCCTCCGTCAACCTCTGCTCCAGCCCCGCCTCCGGCAGCCCGCTTCATACTGCTTCCGCCAACCGCAGCTCCAGCAACACTTCTGAGAGCCAGACCCACCACCGCAACTATCGCCCCGAGCTCGCCAGTCAGCGGCCCCGGTCCCGGAACGGCTCCTCCGCTCGTCTCCCTCTAGCACGTGGACACCGACTACCGCGGCCCGTTCCGCCCAGTTATCGAGCCCCGTGCGGACAATGCCAGTTTTTCCTTAGGTCCTATTTCCTATACCCTCTTTAATGCCATCGGGCCCCACACAAAACAGCCCCTACATATTCTGCTTCCACACCACCCTCACTTTTTCTGGGCTCCACAGATATACCCACGCCAAAACCACAACATTATCCCTCCCTCTCATCAGCTGTCACCCTCTCTCTTCCCCTCCAATCTTTCCCCAATGCCTGCCATTTTCCCCACTACACGCCAAACCCCACTTTATCACATCTTTTCTTTTTTATTCACTCAGCATGTCCCATCTCTCTCCCTTTCACTAACTTCCACCTTTTCTCATCACCAACTTTATTTCACTTCCATTGTCTTGTCCCATCACTTTGTTTGTCCTTTACTTCTATCCCCTCTTCCAAACAAAAGCACAACAATCTTTCTCTCTCCTAGCTTCCGCCCCCCTTTCTACACCCATCCAGCGCCCACTGTTACCCTCACAAGCCCACCCACTATTGTTGTTCCCTTTTCCTTTAACCGCGCTCATCTAACACATAAATATTCAGCCCAAATATATTTTTTTTACACCTCTTCGTTCTTTCTCCTCAAGGCATTCGCCACCGCCACTTGCAATGCACAACGCCGTTATCGTCAACATCCTTAAAGATCCCGATAAAAGCATAACACTCGACCTTGAGGACAAGGTCGATTTTCAAGGGCGGTATAGTGTTACGCATACACTTTCGCTCTCGTGGACCCCCCGCATAGAAATCATCGACGCAGCCTTATGGACGCCGCCGCAACTACTTGGAGCTCGTGCATGGAAGCCGCCATGATTATTATTATTTTATTTAAGTGAACTAAGTGTGTTAATTATTTAATTAGTATTAATTAAATAATTTTAATTAATATTAATTAGATATTATTATTATTAAATGTAATGTCTTAAATTGTGTGCCCTCCCCCATCTATATAAGAGGGAGGGGTAGGAGTTTGATTTTCTTTTATGCTTGAATGTATGAAGGTTTCTAGGGTTGCTCCCTAAGTTCATATTTATCCTCCCTCTTTTCGTCTCGCCTTCCACCGCCGGCCCTCCCCCTTGCCGGATTCTTCTTCTCTTCCCCGATCTCATTTCTATTCGGTAACACAAGATATCTTTGAGTTACACTTATGGATAGTCCTAATGATTCCAATTACAATGCTCATAAAGATAACTCTTTTGATTTGGAAAAAAAATACAAAAAAAGTGACTTGTGTGGAAGTTGATTTACATTATCATTACTTGGCCTAATATCTCTTTTCTTATTAGCCTCATGAGTAAGTTCATGAACAATCCTAAACTTCATCACTACGAAGTTGTCCTGAGAATTTTAAAAAATAACTTAAGAATGCTCATGGGAAGGAAATCCTCTAAAAGAACCATAGACATTTAAATATATATGCTTATTATGATGTTGATTAGGTTGGATCTATTTTGACAGGAGATCTACCAGTGGATACTCTATGTTTGTGTGTGGAAAATTAGTGTTTTAGAAAAGTAAGACGAAAAATGTGGTTGCATAATCCTTTGTTGAAGCAAAATACATAGTCATGGCCTTGGTCACCTATGCTCCAATGTTTTAAATGGCCTCCGACACGTCGGCCTACATATAGGTTTTGAGGGCAAAATAATATTTTTTTTCTAAAAAAATAGGTTGTCCTTTGGTGAAATATAGGCCGACATATCCATTTTTTCCGATACATTGGCCGACATAGCTTTTGAATATATCACCTGCTATTTTATTGTGTTATCAAGAACATGCTTAAATTACATCACTGTATTGCATTTTATAATACCTAAATCGATTAGACTTATTATTGTGTCCTTTTTTGTAAGTGTTATAACTACAATCAAGTTTGTATAATCATTTTACATTATACATTCATTAGTTTACATTAAACAAAATAGGAAAGCATTCTACACATTATTAGTTGATGATTTTTTATGCTTTTAATACAATTTTATTAATAAAAAAGTTGTATTATCAATAGAGGATACTTAACTTTCGAATATTATTTGTTGTAAAATTTAGTGTCATCTAAATAAAATTAATCCATAATATTAAATATATTTCACAACTTTTTCTATTGCACTTGTTTGGATATTTAATAGTAATTGTCGTAATGTGTTACTAATATTTTATTTTGGATACTCTTCTAATTTATTATATGGCTACACATGACTCAGATGTTTTTTGCTTGTTCTTTTAATTTTTATTTTTAGAACATATAAGTATACTTAGTATATGTATTTATTTATTTATTTATTTATTTATTTATTTATGCGATATAGAAATATGATATTTTAAAATATTTCTGACATGTCTCCGACATCCGATATCCGACATTTAAAACTCAATCCGATATGTCGCCGACATCCAACATTTACAACCTTGGTAAACTCATGTGACTTTAATCTATTTTGAGAGAACTGAGTTTTGAAGTTCGTGGAACTATCTCTCTTTATTGTGAAAATCAAGTTGCTATTCACATAGTGTCTAATTCCATTTTCCATGAGAGATCCAAGCACACTGAAATTGATTGTCATTTTGTTACCGACATCCAATCGGACGAGCCAGAATGGCAGGTTTACTCGAGAAGGGCGCGCGCGAGAGAAGACAACGCCACCGACCCCACGACCGAACCGGGCGGTGGGGCGAAGGAAACCGCCTAGGGGCCGGTCGGCCCTATTTATCATTACCGCTTTTATTTGGTTATGTATCTTTAATTTGAACTATTAATGTGGTGTGTGGTGGTTTCCCCCTATATAAGGGATCACCTAGGGTTTTGTTATTATCTTTTGATCAATCTACTTAGGAGGGGCTGCTCCCCTTGTCTTCTTCCTCTCTCTACCTCTCTCTCTTTCTCGATCTCTCTATCTATCTCTCTCTCGTCCGCCCTCCCGCCTACCGCCGCCGCTGTCGCCCGCCCTGTCGCCCAGCGCCAGCCCGTCCGCTATCCCTCTCGCTGTCGCCGCCCGCTATCGGAGATCCGATACCCGCAGCGGTATCATTGGTCCGACCTGCCGCTCCGCCCGCCATTCACGCCGCCGGAAATCCTCCATGCCGGTCTCTACTCGCCTGAACACTGCCGCCGAGGCGTCCGCCTCCGACGACGCCATCACCGCCCGCCTCGCCGGCCACGACTCCCTACTCGCGAGCCTCCAATCCAGTGTCGACGACGTTGCTGCGACCCAGCACGCCATCCTCGCCCAACTCGCCGCCCTCGCCGCCCTCCAGCCGCAGCCGCCCTCGCCCACGGTACCGCCTGCCGCGACAGCGCCGGCCGATACCGCCTCGGTGCTCGGCACGCCTCCCACCCCGCTACCGCCGGCCTTCCGCGCCCAAGCCCAGTTTCCTTTGGAGCCGACATTTCCGCCACCCGCGCCTTTTCGGCCCCCTCTCGCCCTCGACGTACCTTCCTTTTCCGGGACGGATCCCATGGGATGGATCGCTCGAGCGGAACAATACTTCGATCTTAATAGTACCCCGCCGGTGGACCGAGTCGGCACGGCCATGGTGGGCATGGAGGGTTCGGCCCTTCATTGGGCTCGCTGGCTCCGCCAAGTTCAACCGCTCATTCCCTGGCCCGAGTTCAAGCAGGAGATGATTAGCCGCTACGACTCCCGCTACACCGGCTCCGCCATTGAGCGGCTCTGCTCCGCCCGACAGACAACCTCGGTGGATGCTTATATCGACGAGTTTGTGGCACTCGTCACGCAGGTTCCGGGCCTCCCGCCCGACCATTATTTGGGGTTCTTTCTGCAGGGTCTTCTCCCCAATATCCGCTCCCGCATCCGCACCCACCACCCCCGGACCGTCTCAGACGCTTTGGAACTAGCTCGGGCAGTGGAAGCCGACATCGTACCCCGCACCGCCGCCCCCCATTTCCGACCTCCACAGCACCGGGAGGCCGCTCCTCGGCACCCACCCCCGGCAGCCGGCCGGCCTCCTCGCCCGGACAATCCTCATCGCGTCTCTAACACGGAGTACAACGACCTTCGTCGTCGCGGGTTATGTTTTCGATGTCGTCAACCATACTCGCCTCAGCATGTGTGCCCGGTCAAAGAATTCCATGCTATTTTCAGCGATAGCGAGGGGTACACCGCCGCCGAGGAATTGCCACCCCTGGAGCAACCACCCGACCCACCTACGGCCGACCTCGAGGACGCCCCTCTCAACGTGTTGGAACTACCATTTTACTCCGTGGGGGGATTAACGGGCCCCCGCACCATGAAGTTGGCCGGCGACCTACACAACCGCCCCCTCATCGTGATGGTGGATAGCGGGGCGAGTCACAATTTCATATCCTCCCATCTGGCGCAGGAGCTCGCCATACCAGTGGAGCCGTCACCAGACTTTTCGGTGTGCTTGGGCGATGGCCGCCGACGGCCGACTTTGGGTCAATGCCGGGATGTTGCCATCACAGTGGGGCCGTGCCGAGTCACGGCTGACTTTTACATGTTCGAGCTAGGCGGTCTCGACGCTATTCTCGGCGTGGCGTGGCTCGAGACCTTGGGGGACGTCCGCGTGAACTGGGCTTCGATGACGATGGATTTTCAGCAACAGGGCCGGCCATGTCGCTTGGTGGGTGACCCGACCCTCCTCCGCTCCCCGATCTCCTATCGGGCGATGACACGTGTTGCCGACGTCGATTTCTCAGCCTGGCTATGGCCCCTTCAGGCGAGCTCCCCCGCGGCGGCCGCTCCCATCAAGGCCGACATGAGCGCCGTCCTCGCGGATTTCGAGGACATCTTCACCGCACCTTCGGGACTGCCTCCCACCAGACCGACCGATCACGCCATTGTGCTCCATCTGGGGTCATCGGCGGTGTCAGTGCGGCCCTACCGCTATGGACACGCCCAAAAGGACGAGATAGAGCGGCTCGTTCGGGAGATGTTGTTGGGGGGTATTATACGGCCCAGTGCGAGCCCGTTTTCCAGCCCGGTGCTACTGGTCCGCAAAAAGGACGGCAGTTGGAGGTTCTGTGTGGACTACCGGGAGCTCAACAAGGCGACAGTCCCGGACAAATATCCTATTCCGGTGATCCAGGAGCTCTTGGACGAGTTACACGGCGCGACGTTCTTCACCAAGCTGGACCTACGGGCCGGCTATCATCAGATTCGTGTTCGGCCAGACGATGTGCCGAAGACGGCATTCAGGACACACGATGGGCACTTCGAGTTCTTGGTCATGCCGTTTGGGCTCACCAACGCTCCCGCAACATTCCAAGCAACCATGAACGAGATCTTTCGGCCGGTTCTGCGTAAGCATATCCTTGTCTTTTTTGATGATATCCTTGTCTTCAGTCACACTTGGCAGGACCACCTCCGTCATGTTCGGGAGACGTTTGCCACTCTCCGCCTACATCACCTTACCGTCAACCACAAGAAGTGCACCTTTGGCACGGCAACGGTCAGCTACTTGGGCCATACTATTTCGGCCCACGGCGTGGCCATGGATGAAGATAAAATTCAGGCGGTGCTGAGATGGCCGACTCCCGCTTCCTTACACGACGTCCGGGCCTTTCTCGGCCTGACAGGATACTACCGGCGCTTCATCAAAGATTACGGCGGTTTGGCCCGCCCTCTCACTCAGCTGCTGAAGAAATCCGAGGAGGGGCCCTTCACATGGCCACCGGTGGCTATGGAGGCTTTCACAGCGCTCCAATCCGCCTTGGTCCGTGGCCCGGTTTTGGCCATGCCGGACTTCCGCCAGCAGTTTGTCGTCGAATGCGACGCTTCGGGCACCGGCGTCGGCGCCGTCTTGATGCAGGCCGGCCGACCCATTGCCTTTTATAGCCGGGCTTTTTCCAATGCGGTGCGCAGCCGCTCGGCGTACGAGAACGAGCTCATGGCGTTGGTATTGGCGGTCCAACACTGGCGGCCTTACCTCCTGGGGCGGCCCTTCGTCATTCGCACCGATCACCACAGTCTCCGCTATCTCCTCCAACAAAAGATCGCCACGCCGACCCAGCAAGTTTGGGTGGCCAAGCTGCTCGGTTACGATTTCACGGTGGAATTTCGTCCGGGCAAGACGAACCGGGCGGCTGATGCGCTCTCCCGATGCCCGCACGCGCCAGAACTGACAGCCATCTCCCGGCCAGTGTGGGATGACGCCGCGGCCATTCAAAGCGAGGTGGACCGGGACCCTCACCTTCAGGATATTCGGGCCGCCTTGTTGACCGACCCTTCATCCCGACCGCCATTTACACTGATCGGCGGCCGCCTCTTCCACCGGGACCGCCTCGTATTATCGGCTTCATCGGCATTGATTCCGACCCTCCTGGCAGAATTCCACTCCACCCCGTCGGGCGGCCATGCAGGCGCATATCGGACATACCGGCGGTTGGCGGCCTCGCTCTTCTGGCCCCACATGTTTCGACAGGTCAAAGCCTACGTGGCGGCTTGCCTACCATGCCAGAAGGCCAAATACGAGACGCTGTTTCCCAGCGGCCTCCTGCAGCCTCTTCCGATTCCGGAGCGTGTTTGGGAGGATATCGCTATGGACTTCATCACCCGATTGCCCCGCTCCAACGGCTTTGATTGCATCTTGGTGGTGGTGGACCGCCTGACAAAGTATGCGCATTTCCTTCCGCTTCGCCACCCCTACACGGCCGCTCGGTGGCAGACAGCTTCATCGCGAAGATAATCCGCCTTCATGGGTTTCCCCGTTCGATTGTTTGCGATCGGGACCCCCTCTTTCTCAGTAGCTTCTGGACTGAGTTATTCCGTCTGCAGGGCACCCAACTCCGGATGAGCACAGCATACCACCCGCAGTCGGATGGCCAATCCGAGGTCCTTAACAGATGTTTGGAAACATACTTGCGATGCTTCATTGGGGAGAGGCCCGGTTCGTGGAACAAATGGCTTGGATGGGCAGAATACTCGTACAATACAGCATACCACTATGCCGCCAACAGTTCCCCATTCGAGACGGTGTATGGCCGGCCACCGCCCACCGTGCTCCGCCATTTACCCGGGGAATGCCCGGTAGCTAGCTTGGCGGATCATCTACACGATCGGGACGTTATTCTGGACAGTTTAAAGCATCATCTTCGACGGGCGCAAGCAAAGATGGCGTCCTTTGCCAACCGGAAGCGCCGGGACCTCCAATTCCAAGTGGGAGAGCGGGTGTTTATTAAACTCCACCCCTATCGCCAGCTCACCGTGGCCCGCCGAACTTGTCCAAAGCTTGCACCACGTTTCTTCGGGCCGTTTGAGATTCTCAGCCGCATCGGAGCCGTAGCCTACCGTCTCCGCCTTCCGGACACCGCCCGCATCCATCCCGTGTTTCATGTCTCACAACTCCGGCGCGCCATCGGCGATCATCCGGTCTCCGACCACATTCCATCCGACTTGGACACCGCCAATTCCGACCCTCTCTACCCGGCGGCCATTATTGATCAGCGCAAGTCCACGGCCGGAGCGGCCCAGCCAGATGAAATACGGGTATCTTGGCGGAACAGGCCTCGCACCGCCGCCACTTGGCTCCTTCGCGACGATTTTCGCCGACAGTTTCCGGATTACTGCCTTGAGGACAAGGCCAATTTCCCAGATGGCAGTATTGTTACCGACATCCAATCGGACGAGCCAGAATGGCAGATTTACTCGAGAAGGGCGCGCGCGAGAGAAGACAACGCCACCGACCCCACGACCGAACCGGGCGGTGGGGCGAAGGAAACCGCCTAGGGGCCGGTCGGCCCTATTTATCATTACCGCTTTTATTTGGTTATGTATCTTTAATTTGAACTATTAATGTGGTGTGTGGTGGTTTCCCCCTATATAAGGGATCACCTAGGGTTTTGTTATTATCTTTTGATCAATCTACTTAGGAGGGGCTGCTCCCCTTGTCTTCTCCCTCTCTCTACCTCTCTCTCTTTCTCGATCTCTCTATCTATCTATCTCTCGTCCGCCCTCCCGCCTACCGCCGCCGCTGTCGCCCAGCGCCAGCCCGTCCGCTATCCCTCTCGTTGTCGCCGCCCGCTATCGGAGATCCGATACCCGCAGCGGTATCATCATTTCATCAGGGAGAAAGCTCAAGCTAAATACATCTTTGCACTATTTGTTCCTTCAAGCACTCAATTGGTAGAAATATTTACCAAAGTTGTGTCCGGTTAAATTCTCCATAGAAGCTATACTTGTACATAGATGATGTGCTTATGGTATTTGCTTGCTTGCAAGAATGGGGGTGGTAATAAATTAAAAGCTCGAGGGAAAGATCACCTAGTAAGCATAATACATACCATAATTGAGAGCAAGTATACGAAGAAGGCGAGAGATGATGCGGAATTATACATTGCTATATAGGCATATGAAATAGGTATGTTGTTCAATGTCGTGTACAGTCCCTCGTTCAAACAAATGGGACAAGCTATTGGCTTATGCGGTGCTGTGACAAAGGTCGCTACTCTTTATGAGATGAGCGGAATTTTTTTACATATTGAGGTGGAATGGATGAAAGAGATGTCGGGCACATTGATCCAAACTTGCAGATTAAATGAGTGCAGTCTCATGGGAGATGCATGGACAGCTCGCAAAGGAAAAAGAGTGATGAACATTGTGGTGCACTACAATTTTGGAGTTGCATTTTGACTTTCAAAGAATATCTCCTCCACACACGACAAGAAGTTCATATTTGACTTAATGGATGAGGAAATTAATAGCCCCAACGGCCAACGAGAGGATAACATATTGCAGATTGTGATGGACAATGTGTCCAACAATATAATTACATTGAGGTTCATGGCTTTAAAGAGACTCAAATTTTTTGGACGTGTTGGCAGCACATATACTGAATATATTGTTGCAGGATATAGCAAAGCTGAAGTAAATAAAGAATATTATCTCCCTGGACCACCAACTCTCCTTCTTTATCTATGATAATACCATCTCCCTTGAAATATTTAAAGAGCCAGCGAAAGAACTAGACTCTCAAGAACTTGTTTGACCAGGTGTGACTAGATTCTCTACAACATTTCTATTTTTATATATACGAGTGATAGGCATGGGGCTCCGCCCCTACGGTCAACCGCGACAGTATCCCGATCGTGACAGGCACAGGGATCTGCCCTTATCAATTAATTAATGCAGCTTAAAATAAACGCATTATCAATTAATTAATGCGAAAAGTATTTTTACACCACTTTTCGATTTTTGTTTAAAAAATCTTCATCCTGATGCATATTCATCGTGCATGTCAAATCAACTTTTATAAAGTTGTTGTGTTTAATGGTAACTCTTCGAAAATACCACTGACATGCCTAATGACAGTCTTCCTCGAAAATACCGCTGACATGCCTAATGACAGTCTTCCTCGAAAATACCGCTGACATGCCTAATGAGTCTTCCTCAAAAATACCGTTGACATGCATAATGACAGTCTTCCTCAAAAAGTCCACTGACATGCCTAATGACAGCCTACCATAGTAGGTATAAAAGCTCTACCAAAACTTTTTCGATTTTATGTATTTTCATCATTACTTTTAATTTGGGAATATGATGTAATTACTTGAATGGACACTGTTTTTTTTTAATAGATTAAAATATATGTTAAGTCATTAGATTAAAACAATAAGGTTGTATTTGACAATTTTGAATGTTTCAACAAAGACAACTTTTCCAGTTTAATATTGTAAGAATATATATATATAATAATGTTGGAGTTTATGAGTCGTTTACTATTATGTCGGTCTTTAATAGCAGTGGGGTTTAGTCCCACATCGTAGTTCTAGGTTTGTGAGTCCTATTGTAATGTTATAAATTGCCCCTTTCTGGATGAATGAAATACACTCTTCTATTCTCTATTATTTCTTCCAACTTGGTATCAGAGCCAAAGGTCTGAAACCTATTTTTTCCAGTGGGCCTCTCTCTCCCTCCCTCTGGTCGGGCTCATCCCGTCCTTCTGCTACCGTTAAGCCTCTCTGCTACCGCTCCTGTCGATGAAGTCGATCGCTGATTCCGTCGACAGGAGCGGATCCGATCCCATCGCCATGGGGAGTGCAATCTTCCGCCCGCATTCTCGTTTTCGTCGACGACCCTCGATCGCCTCTGCTTAGGGTCCTGTCGAGCCTCTCGTCAACATCGACTCGTGCTATCGAGCACATCATCTTCGCTGCGACACCTCCGTCTGCCCGTTCCATCGACGGAAGTGCTCTTCTCCTCCCTCAACGATCGTTGTTGTTGTTTCCATCGACATCGACGACAGTTCTCTGTTGATTTCGTCGATCCAATCTCGTAGTCTGCTGCTGCCGATGGATGCTTCTCCCGACGAACCATCTTCTCCAGCATGTTTACTGCTCCCGTCGAGCTCTCTTCCTCGTCCGCTGCACTGAGCTATGGATCGTCTGTTGCTGCCTATTTCTGTGGACTCCAGCAACTTCCTACAACATTTCTTTCGATTCCTGATGCTGCTTGCTCTTCCCGGGTGCTAATTTCTCGCTGATGAAGAAGCTTTATGATAGTTTTTTAATCGGATTTTTTTGGGTCAGTACGTGTCGTTGCCTTATTGTGTTATCCACGTGAAGGGGAGTGTTGGGATGAAGACCACTCGGATGATCTTTCCCGACTTTTCTCCTTCGTTCCACAAGGCCTCCAGGCTTTTTTGTTGTTAGCGTCTCTCCATGTTTTCTTTCGATTGTTCGTGTGTTGGGGACGCGATTTATGTTGGTATTTTAATCTCAGCGGGTTGTGTAGCGTGAGAACGTGTCGTGTGGGACTGTGACGTGTGAGACCGCCCTTTGTGTGGATTATCCCCGACAGATTATCCCCGGCGGATTATCCCAGGTTGCCCGGTTGATGATGTGTTCCACATCTTTCATTCTCTTTCGCATGTTGTGTGTAGGTGATGTTGGTTGAGTGGTTTCCAGTGAGTACAAGTCGTGTGTGGGTCCTGCGTCGTGTGTGGGTCAGTGTCGTGTGTGGCTATACAAATAACATACATATACATAAAGATGGTTTCCTCAGAAGTAATCTATCTGGTAACATAAATGGTACAAAGAAGTGTTACATCTATTAACAGTAAAAATCTAATCTATCAAATACTAGCGGATTAATAATTAGAAACTTTCTACCTGCACAATTTCCTTTTTCTTGTGTACTTCTCCTTTAGGAATAGGAACATATTCTTCAGCTTCAAGATCAAATTCTGTGGCGAAGGCATCACATCTACCTACTCGCTTGACAGCACCACTATTTGCTTCAATGTAGATTACATCACCTACAGCAACCTGTAGTTCTCATTAGCGATCAAAAAGTATTAAAAGAAAAACAACCCCACTATTTAAGATCGCAAGTCACTCCACAAGTTCATATTAAATCAAATATAAAATCATGCATATCAAACCAATTATTTTACATCATGAGATACGTAGGAAAATATGAAGGGTTAAATGACCCCAACCAAACAAAATATTATGTTGGTATAAATTATAAGATTTTAAGGCAGAGTGGTTTGTTAAAAGCTGCAAGTAATCCAATAGAAAGATAAGGAAAGTAAATATGAAAATTGAATGTTTTATAGAGTAAATAATCCTAAAATGAATCAATAGAGAACACAATTAGTTACTATAGAACAATCCCATATCGTGATGAGTGGATCTACTTATAACTGCAAATTAAAATGATAAAGACATAAAAAGGGAATAAAAACAAAAAAGATATCATTGCCCTTCTTTATCAATTACATAAGAAATGAATTAGATTTTATCTGGCAATGCTTTTCAACATGTCATTAATCACAGGAAATAGGTATCCAGGATGGGGAACCTTCCCACCGGACCCATCCCAGATAAATTGATGCAGGACGGGCATATGTGAAAAGGGCGGTGCCGACACGCTAATGCAACCCTACGTGAATGTGCGAAATGAATGCGGTCAAGCCGGACCTAAATGAGATATACATGTTTAAAATATTAGCCGGAGTCCGATACTAGCAAATTAAATTTTAGCAAAATCTACACAATGTGAGCTTTGAAATTTTCGGAGCAAAACCAAAATCGCCATCGTCTTTGCACGAGGTGCTATCCACAACAATACATTAAAACTCATATAGCAACGGAGATCTGGCGGCGAGGATGGGCGTGGCTCCACAAAACAAGTGCAACGGTTGTACAGAAAAGGAAGGGGTGCTGAACAAACCCTGCCCTGGGTTGTTGACTTGCTGTTTGGATCAGAGAAGAGAATTCCTAGCACTGTTTCAGGATGCAGAAAGTTAAATGTGGCTGCTGGAATAGGCTAAGGAGAAGGGGAAGAGAGCAGATGGGTTGTTGTGGATTACTGTGGATGATTGGGGGGCTGGGCGGAAGGAGTACATGGGTAGGCGGCTCAGATCGAGGGAGGTCTGTTACAGTTGCGGTTTACTGGAGGTTCCACGACAACAGGGAAGTAGAACAGTAAGGGTTAAAGAAGGCGTGGGGCTTGCTGGAGGAGGGTCGATCGACTGGAAGAGTCGCTGAGTACAGGAGACGTCAAAGGAGTTGCGACTTCAAGAGCAGGACCTTGTCGATGGAGAAGAAGGTGCATAGGAACCTGTTGAGGAAGAAGATGAACAGGAGGGGATTTTCTGGGATCGTGGATCTCGGATGGAATTTCACGACAGGAGGACGCAAGAGCAGGCGACTGGATGGGGAGAGGATATCAGCAGAGGCTGCTTTGTCGAACTGGAAGATTGTTGCGGGAACAGTGATGGAGGCGAGGATGAGCGTTGCTGGGACGATGAACAGAGAAATCGTTGTCTGCAGTTCCTTTGTATGGTTACAGGCGCTGGAAGGAGGAACAGTGTGGTTTCCTTCTTCGTGGGTAGAAGGACTGGTTACGGGAATAACTGACTGTAAGAGTGAAATTAAATAAGGATAACTGAATATAAACCGAGGCGTCGCACCCCGGGGTCTCGCGGCGTCGCACCACGATCGAATAGTTAGATCTGGATTTTCTCACAAAACTCAGCAATGACTGAAAAATGAGAACCATCGCCCATATTTATAACAATAAGGGCAGTTGGGCACCCGGCGTGAATGTCTCTGATCGTCTGTTACGTCTGGTGTCCTAAAACACTAAATACAAGCGCAATAAAATAAAATAAAATACAGATTAAATGTAAAACGACGCTCCGGACACGCTCGCGGTCTCGGATCGCCGCAACGCATCTCCGGCAAATCTGCAAAAACGGATCGCCGCTCGCGGTCATTCTAATATAGAAGCATATTGTGACTCTGACTGGGCAGGCTGCTTAGCCACTCGGAA
Source organism: Dactylorhiza incarnata (assembly GCA_033032865.1). Lineage (NCBI taxonomy): Eukaryota > Viridiplantae > Streptophyta > Magnoliopsida > Asparagales > Orchidaceae > Dactylorhiza > Dactylorhiza incarnata. Next base: position 305,124 of record JAWHQI010000612.1, on the reverse strand, counting down.
GTCAACCATAGGATTTACTATCTTTTGGGGTGGAAACCTCGTCTCCTGGAAGAGCAAAAAATAGACCACAGTCGCCAGATCTAGTGCAGAAGCGGAATATCGGGCAATGTCCCACACTGTTGCTGAGATTATGTGGATTAAACAGACTCTTTGTGAAATCGGGTATCCTGTTCAAGATCCCACTCCACTATGGTGCGATAATCAAGCTGTGATACAGATAGCTACTAATCTTGTGTTTCATGAACGCACAAAACACATAGAGGTCGATTGTCACTTTGTAAGGGAGAAGTATGAAGGACTTATTTCTCTAAGTCATGTGAAGACGGGAGATCAAGTTGCAGTTATCCTTACTAAAGGGGTTACGGACGGGTGTTAGAATGAACTTTATATGTAACAAGTTAGGTCTGGGTAGTTCACACGACCCAACTTGAGGGGGAGTGTTAGGAATATTAGTCCCATATATTGTATCATGCTTGGATGGTTTTCCTCCTTTCATATAAATACCCCTTGTACCTCTATTGGAGGTATTAAGTCTCCCAAAACCTATCTAACAAGTACTATAAGAAACTCCTAAAAGGGGTACATGATCAGAGGCTCACAAGGTGAGACATAAAATAATTCGTCGCGGGCACAACGAACACTCCAGTGAACATCAAATACATCAGTGATAAGATGTGTCAATGTAATGTGCAAACTGTCTCTACAAGTGCGGGTAGTAAGACATTTGATCAGTGGGTCAGTGAGTGCACCCTCAAACTCGAGTGTCCTACTAAAGATGGATATATCCCAAATGAGCGGTAGATCGACATGTGGCTCATCCGGGGGTTCTCCGGGAGGGGTATAATAAAATTCGTCACAAATGCGACGAGTACCAACGTAAGTCCCAAAACTATCTGGAGTGTCCTCATATAAACGATGATGTAGGTGAAGCGTAACAAATGTGATATGTTTGCTAAGGGAATGTGACGCATCGGTGGGCTCACCAAGAGGGATGTATGAGAAATCATCGCAAATGCGACGATCACCTAAGTGAAAATAGTGGGCATCGACAATGGGTTGTGACACTACTGTGTGGTTAGTGTCCCTCACAAGAAAGAACTCACATGCGGGTCAGCAGGTGGTACGGCCCAAAACTCATCACGAGTGTGAGTGACCAGATGACAAACTCTCAAAATATCTGAATTATACTTGAGTGTTCTTAAGGACAACCCTACATATTGGATGTTACACTCAAGATCCTCTCTCTGGAGCACTATCAATATCATGGGTGATAATGGGAGAGATGTCAACGTCTCAATACTCATAAGTGTGTCACTCACCTGAATCTCATCCTTACAAGGACGAGGTGGCTCAACTGGAGGCTCAACGGGGGGGGGGGGGGGTTGCCAAAGAACCCGTCAACAGGGGAATGGTCCTCCAGAAGCAAACTACCATAAGGGGTCGTGTTCCCCAAAAGGGGTGAGGTGACTACCACGAGATCACTATTAGGCTCTCGGCTCCCGATCGTGATGTAGTTCGGTACGCCATTGGGTGAAGTGTGGAAAAGTTTATACTCAATAGTGAGCTAATAAGTATAGTGTCGAGGGAGGGCTCTCTAAGTGGAGCAGCATCTCGTGGTGGTTGATTCCTAGCACGCACATCCTGTGGTGGGAGGGCAGCCCGTTGTTCCTCAAAGAGAATATCAGGCGGAGTGGGTGAGTTTTCCATGTTTTGGGAAGTGGAGTGCTCTTGCCGACCCTCAATGGCGGCAAAACGGGTGCGCAGATCATCATATTGTGCATCCAATCGATCAAACTTCTTAAAAACCCATTGCAAAAATTCGGATTCCGTCATGCCCATTTTTGGAACACTAGGAAGACCACTATGTGTGATGTTACCTCGCTGAAGGAGACCTCTATAGGATTCTTGAGGGTAATCAGGTCATGCTCATGGGTGGACGTGAGTCCTACGAACGTGCGGTGGTGGTCGTGCATATACAGACTCAGGTTCCTCAAATAGAGGAGATGTGTAGCAACGATGACCTGAACGATACTCAACTCTACCATCATAAGGTCGTGTCGAAGGATCAACAGGATCCGTTCGAGTGCGGGGATAAGGACGACGATAATCGACATAATAATGTGAAGACCTCTCTAACGGCACTCTATGGGATCGAGTGTAGACGGATGGTGATTCTCAAATTGAGGATCAGTGTAGTGACGACCACTATGATAAGACATTGTGTGGCATAACATGTAGTCCCGCGTATTTTAAAGTAAGCCCTAACCTGGGCTCTGATACCAAACTGACGCAGGACGGGCCTATGTGAAAAGGGCGGTGCCGACATGCTAATGCAACCCTACGTGAATGTGCGGAATGAATGCGGTCAAGCCGGACCTAAATGAGATATGGATGTTTTAAAATATTAGCCGGAGTCCGATACTAGCAAATTAAATTATATAGTTTTAGCAAAATCTACACAATGTGAGCTTTGAAATTTTTGGAGCACAACCAAAATCACACTCGTCTTTGAACGAGGTGCTATCCACCACAAATTTCACGAATAAATATTATAGAGTACAAGAAATGGAACAAAACACTAGCAATTACGATACCCAACAAACATGCGACAATAACGAAATAATTAAACACAATACATTAAAACTCACATAGCAACGGAGATCCGGCGGCGAGGATGGGAGTGGCTCCACGAAACAAGTGCAATGGGTGTACAGAAAAGGAAGGGGTGTTGAGCAAACCCTGCCCTGGGTTGTTGACTTGTTGTTTGGATCAGAGAAGAGGATTCCTAACACTGTTTCAGGCTGCAAAAAGTTAAATGTGGCTGCTGGAATAGGGTAAGGAGAAGGGGAAGAGAACAGATGAGTTGTTGTGGATTACTGTGGATGATTGGGGGGCTGGGCGAAAAGGGTAGATGGGTAGGCAGCTCAGATCGAAGGAGGACTGTTATAGTTGCGGTTTACTGGAGGTTCTACGACAACAGAGAAGTAGAACAGTAAGGGTTAAAGAAAGCGTGGGGTTTGCTGGAGACGGGTCGATCGACTGGAAGAGTCGCTGAGTACAGGAGGCGTCGAAGGAGTTGCAATTTCGAGAGTAGGACCTTGTCGATGGAGAAGGTGCATAGGAACCTGTCGAGGAAGAAGATGAACAGGAGGGGATTTTCTGGGATCGTGGATCTCGGCTGGAAGTTGACGACAGGAGGACGCAAGAGCAGGCGACTGGATGAGGAGAGGATATCGGCTGAGGCTGCTTTGTCGAACTGGAAGATTGTTGCGGGAGCAGTGATGGAGGCGAGGATGAGCATTGCTGGGACGATGAATAGGGAAATCGTGGTTTGCAGTTTTTTTGTATGGTTACTACAGGCGCTGGAAGGAGGAACAGTGTGGTTTCCTTCTTTGCGGAAGAGAAGAACGTGGGTAGAAGGGCTGGTTAACGGGAATAACTGATTGCAACAGTGAAATTAAGAAAGGATAACTAAAAATAAATCGAGGCGACGCACCCCGGGGTCTCGCGGCATCGCACCATGATCGAATTGCCGTATCTAGATTCTCTCACAAAACTCAGCAATGACTGAAAAATGAGAACCTTCGCCGCTACTTATAACGAGAGGGGCGGTTGGGCACACGGCGTGAATGGCTATGATCGTCTGTTACGCCCAGTGTCCTAAAACACTAAATACAAGCCCAATAAAATAAAATAAAATACATATAAAATGTAAAACGACACTCCGGACACGCTCGCGGTCTCGGATCGCCGATTCGATCAACGCATCTTCGGCAAATCTGCAAAAACGGGTCCCGCCGAGTGGTGGTCCGATCTCCTCCGATCACGAACATGCGGTCGATCCCCATCATAAGTTATTTTCCTAGTGACCACCTGAGGTTTGGAAGTATGCAAAAACACTAGTGTTGTGGAACTAAAGGAACATTAAGGAATAATTTCCAAGAGGAGATTATGGCAAACTTTCCAGTTAAGAATAATTTAACGCAAAATTAAATAGAATATATTACCTTTTCTTTTATGAGAGCATCATAAATGGTAGGATCCAACTTCAGCTGTTTGGTTCCTTTGACACTCTTTAGCCCAATGATGATGTGACTAATACTTTTTCCATATCCTCCTGATGTACTCTCAGTTTCTTCAGGAGAGAGCTCTGTCACCTGTAAAGAAGGTAGCAACCGTTGTATCCAAATCGTTATTAAAAAGGTTGATGGACTACAAAGTAAACCAAATATTTACCAGCCAAATAGTAATATAGTCGATGGTCATTATAGTCCCAAAGAGTCAAAAAAATGGTTCAAAATGACATATGTATTAGAGAAAACTGAAAACCAACCTCTCCTTCGTAGACTTCCTTGTTCTCTTTAATGCGCAAACCTATAGCCCTCCTGAAATTTTCCATGAGTACTTCAGTCTTCTTGACCTCTGATGAGTAAACCTCTGATCCAACCATTGGGCAGAAGGGGACCTTAATACAAAAAAAATAAAAAACAAGTCCTAAATATTATTACAATATCCAAACTGGCAGTTTTAATTGACAGGTGACTTATATATGATAACTCCGGCTATCGCCGAACAAACAACTTCAAACAAATGACGATACAATCACTTGAGGGCAAGTTCCCTCTAAGAGCCACTCTTATGAGAACGTAAAACAAACTATTCATCCAAGATACCTTCACTAACACTATGGGGTCCTTATATAGATGGAGGCCCGCAACAAAACAAAACGACATAAAAGGAAAATGCATAATTAACTATGAATACAAGATAATCCATCGGGATCGCCGCATCTCTGAGAGCTCTCGCATAGTGAGGCCGATCGTCCAAGCGTGTGCGTTACATGTTCGCAATGTGTATTCGTATCAATATATAAGTTAATATTTGGCGCCATCGTGATGTATAAAACACTTGGGGTACTGTACAAGAACAAAAAGCGAGTGCTTCATGAAAGTATAATGCTACACGCTTGGGGTACTTCACAAGAACAAAAAGTAGGTTCTTCGTGAAACTATAATGCTACATGATTAGGGAGAAAGTTGCAGTTATCTAACAGCATAAAGAAGAAAGAATACAACAAATACTTATTTAGTTAAAAACAACAAGTCCAGGGAAATTCCAGGATGTCAGTTGTTAAGAAGATACTTCTGTTGGTATGCTATATTAACAGATCAATGAGTTGTCATACCCCTTTCTAATTTACAGCATTATTAGTGATAACTTGAACCACTTTTTCATGTCCAATCTCATTAATCACCTCTCTAATCAAAAAGACTATGAAGTATTTGTCTTTTGTTTGACATTCGCAATTCACTGCATAAGTAGCATAGTTTTCAAATTATTTATTGCCATTGTTTACCCGGAAAACCGCTACCTAGGCGGAATCTCTCTCAGACCGGGCAGTTTGAGAGGTCAAGTCGCCAAGTCCCAGAATCGTCGGCTCTCAGCCCAGTGTGAACCAAGCCGGGCGGTCTTACATCATTCCTGACCGCCCCCAAGATTGAAGGTTGTCAAAGCTCGAGGCAAGAAGGCAGGCCGCGGTCTCAAGTTGGAGACCGCTCAGGTTGCACCGTAAAAGATTATCAAGGTTCAAGTCCAGAGGGCAAGCCGCGGTCTCAAGTCAGAGACCGCCCGGGTTGCATCATTACCTTGATCACAGCATCTTCAGTCTTCGGCCAAGACAGATCGGAAGCGCAGGCCGCGAAGACCGTGCGGCTTCTTCTTTTTCCTTTCTGTATCCCGTCACCCCTGCCCGACTCTCCTGTATCCGGGCAGGTGGTTATTTTATCCCTGCCCGTTCGGGCAGGCCCCCGAGCCTATAAATAGGGGGCGGCACCGTTCCCAAGGGACGCACACTCGAATCCTGGAGCTCGCTTGTTTGAGCTGCGGTCTCCAGTTTCCTGTCTTGCGACTTGTCTGACTGGTCGGCTTCTGCTTTCCTGCACTTGTAACCCGATGTAACCTCTACATTTTAATCAAAGGAAAGCCCGTCACAAGAGTGGCATTAGCCGTGACGGGCGAAGTCTGGCCTCGACCGCTGCTAGCGGTCTAAATTCTCTAACCATAAAGTAACTGATAGCCCGCAGCCTCCGATTTCCTTCGGAGGTGCATTTCCGGATTCAACAGAAACACGCGAACTTCAGATCGCGGACTATCAATGAAATCTTTTGTCAAAATGTCAGACCGCCAGTTCCCTCTGGGAGACCGCTCCGACCACAGCGAAGATTCCCTGTGGGAAGCTTTGGAGCAATCGAAAAGAGAAGCCGAGCAGGGTCAGAAAGCAACTGATCAGCGTCTGGACGCGATTAGTCAGGCTTTAGCTCTGTTAACCGAACGGTTGGTCCCTCAGCAGACCGCGGTTAACCAGACGGTAACTCCGGTCCTACCTCCTCCTCCTCCGTACCCGCTACCTCAAGTCGCTCATTTCCAGCCACTACAAGAAGGTTCTGCAGCTCGGCAGAACTTCTACATTTTAATCAAAGGAAAGCCCGTCACAAGAGTGGCATTAGCCGTGACGGGCGAAGTCTGGCCTCGACCGCTGCTAGCGGTCTAAATTCTCTAACCAAAAAGTAACTGATAGCCCGCAGCCTCCGATTTCCTTCGGAGGTGCATTTCCGGATGCAACAGCCATGAAGTTAACGAGTGGTTTTCTTTGGGAATCACTCCATCCATCACTTCAATGCAAACACCCTTTTCAACCCACATAGCTCAGATAGGCTTCAATGTCCTTTCAATATCAATCTTCTCTTTAAACAAAAAGGTGGTTCACAATGAATTATACCCGGGGGCACATAACCGGTAAGATTATGGTTAGTGGAATGTATAAGATTCTCTCCAATATGAATTTCTTATTAGGTTAAAAGGTAATATGGGAATAAAACGCATCCAAATTTGCCATACTCTCATTGTTGAAGGCATGTAAATAGGACTCTTCCCACTGCTTCCACCATCATTTTTTCTTCATTTATCAAAAAACACTTGCAACGCTTCCAATTCAACTTAAAGTACTTAGATTTGCTAGTATAAATCTTGGAAGTCATTGTTCAATTAATTATTGTGCTCATATATTTTAATTTAGCATGTCCCTTTATACGGTCATCGAATCTTTGGTCCATGCACCAGTTCTACCTCTATTTTCTTCAATAGATGACCTTCATGTGAATGCATGAATTTTTTTAAGACTTAACAAAAATCACATGATCAATTTATATTATAACTCATCAGTTAGCTTTTCCTCCTCACATATTTTCAAAAAGGTTTGACATCATTGTGGGCATCAGTGGCACTACAACTTGAATCCATATTAATGTAAAATAAAACCTAATTTAAAAACCATAAAATGCCACAAATGCAATTATGCAAACATTAACCAAAGAATGGTAAACTAAACATTCTTAAAAATATTCATTGAATGGTAAATGAACAATGGTAAACATTCTGGTGGCAGCGAGAGGCTTACAAACTATTAAATTCTAAATTGTTTATTTAAATCAAATTTGCTCTATGGTTATTGGATGCATGATAACACTCTCTTAGTCAGTGCCATAAAACTAGTTAGAGATGCTATCAGCAGTTTCCCTTGTGATTTAAACTTTCATGACCCATTTATCACGTATCAGAAGTTCAAGAAGAATAACAACTTGTGAAGACAATACATTAATGTGATGTCATAGGAAGCCAAGATCAAAAGTTTCACCTCAAGGACACGAGATTTCGTCGATGAGGGAGGAGAAGAGAATGTGACACGGTTGCAGTCACCGATGGAGAAGGAAGAACGGAACTACGCGATTTTTTTAGGGTTGAGTATTAGTTTAAACAGCAGGATACGTGACTCCAGTGGGTAGCACAATGTTTCAATCTTTTTTAATTAATCTAAATGAGGTGTGTTTTGGGAGTAACGGATAGATACAAATATCCCCGCATTTCCAAGTGCTTCCCGACAATGAAACATTTACGAGCCAATAAGTAAGCACTATTTAAGTTTTCGTGCTTCATAAATAAACACTTCTATAATTGGTTGATTTCATAACATGCTCAACTTCATCCAAAAAAAATTCTTAAACTATTTTGAAATTTTATGTTTTAGCGAAATAGTATTTTAGGTACTGTTTAAATATGTGATTCACGGTAAATAGTAAAGAAAGAATATAACTTCCTATCAAATTTCATGAAAACTTGATGATGCTCTACAGCTTATAGAGGGTCATAGATTATCGATTTCAAAGAACATAGTGTAGATGTGTAATGCAAAACAAACCGGAAGAGTTTTTCAAACATAACAAGCGACATTTGAAGTGATCAAGTATGAATGTAAAGTTGCTATTAGATAGTGAATGATAAAGCATTGCGGAATTATGACATGCAGGCAAAATGGCAAAGAGATAAAGCAGTTGAAGAGTTGGTGATGTGCCCAGGTCAGGTATCAGGTGAATAAACGTGATGGAGGATAAGGCAACAAGTGGAAGGAGGTGCAGACACTTTGGAAAGGTGATACGACAATAAGGTGCTATGGCTAGACGAGGGATGAAAAGGTGGATGTGTACACAAGGATGAAAATGGACATGACACAAAGCGGATGAAACAATGCAATAGAGAGATTAAAGAAAGGGCGGGCAGTTGTGGGAGGGAAAGCAGATAATTCAAAAGTAATTCCAATTCCAATGTGTGGTGATAATAACATCCTTTGAAACATATTTATAGAAACAGGGATTACAATATTGAAAGATCAGTATTATCTACAAATCTAACCATAAAATCAAAATTAACCGGAATATATCTTTATTATATAAGTCAATATAGATATCTTGATAGGCACACCATTCTTTCCATTTGAGCCATTGGATCTCCACTAAAACATATTACAGCTGTTGGATATATCTATTACTAATAAGGATATTCTGATGTCTTCGGTCGCAGGTCGTCGGTGTTTGCCGATTTCGCCCTTCTCCCCGATTCCCCCTTCCGCCGCTATCCGCCTCTGTGTCGCCCTCTCCCTCTGCAGTTCGGCATTCGGAGAGGTTAAAATCGCGTGGCAGCGAGAGAGGGCGGCACTGTGTTCGTTTGGCGTCGCCGCGTGTGCTTCACCGTCGTTGTCGCCGCTTCCCGCGTACTACTGGATCCCATGCCTCCCTTCTCTTCCTCATTTCCGCAAGCCTTCCCTCTGCTGCTCCCTGCTTTTCCGCATAGCTCACGATCGCTCTGCTGCTCCCTGCTTTTCTGCATAGCTCACGATCGTCGCCAGGCGCTGTGTGCGTTTGATCCAGGTATGCTTCTCCTTCGTTCTCCTCCCTTCTTCTTCGTTCTCCTCGCTGAAGCCCTCTCCCTCGCACTTCAACCACTGTCTGTGCAAAGCTGTCCGTCCAAAGCTTCTCGATTTCCTTTTGCTTTTCTCGATTTCAGCTTTTAATTTCGTTTGGGTTCTTCATTTTATTTTTGATTTACTATTTGATTTCGTTCTTCATTTGTAGGTCACAGCTTTGCTTGCCTGGTCGCCCTCCTCTCCCCTCGCCTGCAACCCATCGTCGACTCTGCACTCTCTCAGGGCATCAGCGGCTACGCCTTCTTCGCAATCACTCCAACTCCATCGGTCAGCTTCCTCCTTTTGCGATTTACCTTTCATTTACAGAAATTTGCAAAAATTTTTAAACGTTCCTATAGACTGCTCATTACTCATTTGTTGCCTCACTGTTCTGTTCAACTCACAGCAATTGTTTCATCGCTCACAGCCCCACAAATTCAGCCCACTCAAACTTACCATTTACAGAGAAGAGTGTAATGCCTGCCCTTCAAGTATGTGTTCATGTGAAGCCTAAAAATGATTTTATAAAATATAACCACTTAGATTAATGTAGTGGTCCTTCTTATTACACCAGCACATAATTTTTTTTAATATAGTTTAGAAGAAAGGAAAGAAGCATGTATTCACCATGGCCCCGAATCCACGAAGCAGAAAAAAACATGTAGAGAAAGCGAAGTAAAGAAAATATGTTAATATAGTTTAGAAGAAAGGAAAGAAGCATGTATTCACCATGGCCCCGAATCCACGAAGTAGAAAAAAACATGTAGAGAAAGCGAAGTAAAGAAAATATGATTGATATAAGCATTTGGATATCATAGAGGATATCACTTTTTTGATATGATCTATGATTTAATATTTGATTTCATTACATGTCAGTTTTTGGATATCGTCTTTTATATCAGTTTTTATTTCAGCTATATGATTTGGTTTTTCATATTCTTTTTCACCCTCAATCTTCATATTCGTTTGAACCCTCAATTTTCTGATTTTATGTACTGGCTCGCCTGCCAGTATGTGTTCATGTCAAGACTACGAATGATTTTAAAAAATATAACCACTTAGAATAATGTAGTGGTATTTTTTATTTGTTAAAGAATTGATTTCTATAAACAAAATCTAATACCTATAATCATTCTCATGCAATTTCCATGATTTTGACATTCAATTAGTAATCCTACTACCATTTTGGGTTTCAAGAGTAAGAATCTGAGCAATCGTTTGGTTTATTCGAGAGCTCAGTGCTCGGCCTTGGCATGAGATGTTGGTAGCATCACCTTCTCTCCCTACCATTTCCCTCTAGCTCTTATGGTTATATATCTGCTTGGAGCCTTGAAGTCTCATGTTTTTTCCCCTTCTTGATTTGGGAATTTTGACATTTCACTGTATTTGATGAAATGACTGGAACTGTTGCCTCCTACCAACTCTCCTAATGACGGAAACTTATGCTCATACCAACTTTCCTAATGACGGAAACTTAGGCTGATACCAACTCTCCTAATGACGAAATATTAGGCTACTCTTTCATTTCTTCTTGGTTTCAATAAATAATTTTTTACCACAACCCTCTGCTCAAACTCATCCAAGCTCGGTATCAACAATGCTTATTTGCTAATTTTTAATATGATATGCTTATTTGGTAATAAGAGTTCCCACTGCTACTTTGTTCAAAAATATTTTGTTCAGCTCTCTTCCATTATTTTTTTGAATGGATAGTTAATCTCATTTATTCTTTACACTCTGCTTTTAAGAATTTCCACTGCTCATTTTGGATTAACTATTTTGTTCAATAAATAGATTTTCAATTAAAAATGCTCAAATTGGGTGGCTAATAAATTTAAATAGGATTTTGTTCTGGAAGAAATGGTTTTGGAAGAAATGGTTTTGGAAGAAATGGTTGTGGATTAGGTCCATTATTTTGTTTCCCGTTTTATTTTTCATAAAACTTGAACTACATTGCCGAATATGAGAGTCGACGCAGCCCGTTCCCTTGCTTAATTTATGTTGCAGAGTTTAACCAATTGTAATGAATATTATAAATTGTTTGACCTCTCTATTAGTTTTAATCAAGTTTTATTCGTATACAAAGCCTGGTAATTGATCGTTCAAAGATTCCCGTTTAACAATCACAACTCATTAAAGACATCAACAATGGAAGACACAGGAAGCCAAGAACTACTTCAAAATCTACTTACTCAAGGTACTATTTGCCCTATTTTATAATCATCCTTAATCACAATAGAATATATCGTGTGAATGCAACACAATAATAACACACGTACAACTACCAGACACCCGTACACGCTTACTGCACCGCGAATCTACCCGCGTACGAAGAAGTAATATGACTGCTCAACAACGTGCTGCCGAAAATACAAGAAGACGAGAACAACGCCATTTTCGTGAAGCTCAACAAATAACATGTTCCAACGCTGTGGCCATACATTCAACTTTTGAAATAGGTGAGAGCTCAACAACAACTTCAACAATTACCAGCCAAGAACTACTTCAAAATCTCCTAACTCCAGGTATTACCTACCCAAATTTAGAAATATCCCTCAATATATGTGCATGTAACACTTCGTTAACACACATACATCTATCAGAAAGTCGTACTCGCTTACTGCACCGCAATTATACCCGCATACGAAGAAGGTAATATGACTGTTCAACAACGTGCTGCGGAAACTACTAGAACACGAGAACAACGCCATTTCCGTGAAGATCATCAGAGAACAATGTCCAATGTTGTGACCACGCGTTCAACTTTTGAAAGAGGCGAAAGTTCAACATCAACGCAAGCTACAATAATTACTCACGGTACACTAAACTAATTTTCTCTGTATGTTCACTACTTTATGTATTTGCATTGTTCTAAATGACCACTGAATGCGAGAATAATTTGACCCAGATGCTGTCAACAATGATAGCTCTAATACAGAAAATGACAATGCAGAAGAAGACGGTGAGGACGATGTTATTGGAATCACAAGGACGTATATTCAACATAATTGCGCTAGAAATTTCTATCCAGCGCACATTGAAACACGCTTTGAACTACACTCACCGACAAACTGTCCCCACTGTCGTGCTAGACTATTTCAAGGAGAGACAAACACAATGTGTTGTAACAAAGGAAAAATATCCCTACCTGAAATCCCAACACCATATGAATTACTCAATCTCTACACCGACCAATCTGAGGAAGCTCAACATTTCAGGCAACATCTGCGTGCATACAACCATGTTTTCTCTTTCACGTCACTCGGTGTAACGCTTGACAACACGGTTTCCCCATTTCACCAAGGAATTTATAGCTTCCGGGCACACGGATCCATATATCATCGCATCGGCAACCTAACACCAAATGATGGGCAAAGACCACGCTTTCTACAACTATTCATCTACGACACCGAACATGAGACAACAAATCGATTGCAAGAAAATAATGACCTTCGGATTGAGCTCCTACAGAAAATAACACGCATACTGGATATGCACAATCCCTACGTTTCAAAGTTTCGACAACTATCACGTCAGCCGAACATACATGAATGCAAGTTGGTTATAAAAGAACGCCCTTCTAATCAACTTACATACAATATGTCTTCTGCATCTCAAGTTGCAGCTATATTAGTTGGACAAAAAGACGGACAACAAGCGCGGGAAAGGGATATCATTGTTCAAACAACTGGAGGTCAACTTCAAAATGTCCAAGAATACTCTGGCTACTACGACCCACTTCAATATCCATTGTTGTTACCACTTGGGACATTTGGCTGGTCTTGCAATTTACATTCAATGACAAACTCAAAAATCACATGTTGTGATTACTATTCATACATGCTTCAGGTAATCACCCCTTATTTGACACGTTACGCACATGTCAAATTTTAACTTTTCTGTAATTGTACCAAATATTTATTGTTTTTTCTAGATTCGAGAGACTTCCAATTCAATATTACTGCGTAGCGGAAGGTTACTACAACAATATGTGGTCGACAACTATGTAAAAATAGAAAATCAAAAATTTCGGTTTATTAGATCACATCAAAGTGAGCTGCGGGCAGAACTTTATTCAGGATTGCAAGATTGTTTTTCTATTGGTGAAAATAATACGGGTACAATAAACTCACTTCTTCTTGCAAATATTGTTATAATATTACTCATTAATACCATGATCATAACCATCCTCTTTCATGCTCTTTCAAATTAGGTAACGTAGGAAAAAGAACCATACTCTCATCTTCATTTAATGGAAGCCCAAGAGATATGTATCAGCGATATCAAGATGCTATGGCAATTGTTCAGCATAGCGGCAAGCCAGATTTGTTTATAACCATGACATGCAATCCAGGATGGAAGGAGATTAAAGATGAGCTCATGGAAGGACAAGCTCCGCATGATCGTCCAGATCTCCTAACTAGGATTTTCCGTTCTAAATATGAGGAGCTCAAGAAAGATATATTCCACAGAGGCGTATTAGGAAAGGTAGTCGGACATGTTCATGTCATTGAATTTCAAAAAAGGGGATTACCACATGTTCACATGTTGGTTTTATTGGATCCAGCAGACAAATTAAGCTCCCCTGACGAATACGATTCAGCTGTACGAGCTGAGATACCGTATAGAGACCAAGAACCTGAATTGTACGAGTCCGTAATAAAACACATGATTCACGGACCATGTGGACCTTACAAACCAAATGCACAATGTATGAAAAATCATGTCTATAATAAAAGTTTTCCTAAACAGTACGCAGATGCAACAATACAAGGGAATGATGCTTACCCGGTGTATCGAAGAAGAATGGATAACAGAAACATTACTTTAGGCAGAAATGCGGCTTTCAATGTTGATAATAGATGGGCTGTTCCATATAATCCATGGTTGCTTTTAAAATATGATTGTCAGATTAATGTTGAGATAGCAGCAGTATCAATAGCATTAAATATTTATACAAATACGTATATAAAGGACCCGATCATGTTTCTTTTGAAGTCCGTCCTGGTGCTAAACATGATGAAATAAACAATTATGTTGACGGCAGATGGATATGCCCGTCTGAATCATTATGGAGAATGTTCAAGTTCCAAATGAGCAGAATATATCCATCAGTAGAACGATTACAAATACATCTACCTAATAAACATCAGATACAATTTCGCAGTGAACAGTCAATTTCATCGATTTTAATGGACAATCAAAATTCTAAAACAATGTTGACCGAGTTTTTTAGTGTATACAATCAACAAAGAGAGCAAAACCTTCATTTGTATAGAGATTTTCCCAAATATTATCGATGGTTCAAACAACAGAAAATTTGGAGGAAAAGGATCAGAAATCGAAGGGTGATTGGTAGGATTTATTCAGTACCGCTTGCTGATAGCGAAAGATACTATTTGCGCATGCTACTAAATCACGTACCAGACCCAAATTCGTTCGATAATTTATTGATTGTCAATGGAACGCACTGCATCACTTTTAAGAAAGCTGCACAGAACTATGGTTTGCTTGAGCACGATAACAGTATTCGAGAATGTCTGAATGAGGCTCGAGTATTCAGAATGCCATCCGCGTTAAGAAGACTGTTCGCTACTATATTGATATTTTGTGAACCAACCGACGTAAGAAGTATTGGGGATGAAAATTATAAAAGCATGATCGAAGATTATCCAAGTTCTTCCACGACCAACGAGTTCTACATTATGAATAAGCTACTTCATAGCCTCAATGATATCCTTCAACAACATAAACGTTCTATTAAAGAGTTTGATTTACCACCGATAAATGAATCATTCAATGATTTCAATAACTTATCGAGTCTGATTGAAGATGAGTTATCAATACCAATTACACGAGAGGATCTTACCACAGCTACGTTGCTCAATGAAGGTCAATTACATGCTTACAATACGATCTGTGAGGCAATAAAGAACAAAACACATGAGTACTTTTTTGTTGATGGACCTGGTGGAATTAGAAAGACATATTTATATCGTGCAATTCTTGCCACTTTTAGAAAAATAGGATGCATCATTATAGCTACAGCTACTTCTGGTATCGCTGCTACACTATTACCGGGAGGTCGGACGGCACATTCAAAATTACAAATACCCATTAAATTGGATTACAAATCTTTTTGCGGTTTTCAGAAACAGTCAGATTTCGCAGAAGTTATCAGACAATCAACGGCCATAATTTGGGATGAAGCACCAATGGCTGATAGAAAGGCGTTTGAGACAGTTGATCGTTCGTTTCGTGATGTTACTGATGTAGACAAGCCATTTGGGGGAAAAATTGTCATTATGGGAGGAGATTTTCGCCAGGTACTACTGGTTGTTGTCAATGGAACGAGAGCACAAATAATTAACGCAAGCATCGTTCAATCATATTTATGGAGTCATGTTAAGATATTAACTCTAACAGAAAATATGCGAGCCAAAAATGATAGCAACTTCTCTGAATATCTCCTCAGAGTTGGAAATGGGTTGGAAATGACCATAAAAGATGATATGATTAGAATCCCAGATCCAATGTGGATGCCATGGGAGAGTGAGAAATCTATTAATGATTTAATAAATGTTACATTTCCAAGTTTAGGATCGCACGTTGGCGATAACAACTATATTCGAGACAGAGCTTTATTAACCCCGCTAAATGAGCATGTGAATATGTTGAACAACACCACTCTTCTAAAATTCCCAGGCGAAGAAGTTATATACTACTCATATGATTCAGTCGCTGATGACAGGAGAAGTTTATATCAACCTGAATTTCTAAATTCATTGACACCGGGTAACTTACCACCTCATAAGTTAAAGTTAAAAATCGGAGCTCCTATCATGTTACTCAGAAATATTGACCCAAAGTTAGGTCTCTGTAATGGAACGAGACTTATTTGTCGCCGGTTTGCAAAAAATGTAATAGAAGCAGAGATTTTAACAGGTCACTTTCAAGGAAACTTGGCCTTCTTGCCACGGATACCATTGAAGACAGCTGAAGATATTAGACTGCCATTTCAATTAACACGCAAACAATTTCCTTTGAGGCTAAGCTTCGCACTGACGATTAATAAATCTCAAGGCCAAACAATCGAAAATGTTGGAATATATCTGCCTAATAATGTGTTCAGTCATGGTCAGTTGTACGTGGCTTTATCGCGAGGTGTGTCCCGTGAACAAACAAAAATTCTGATAAAGAATGGCAGAATAGATGGTCATGAAGGCTGCTATACAATGAACGTTGTTTACAAAGAAATTTTTGCACAACTGAGACAGCAACATACAACGTATCTCCAAGGTAGGTCGTTAAATCATTTTTTTCACAACACTACAACTATTTTAATAAATCGCTAATTGAATTATTTTTGGCAGAATAGAAGACAATGACCGGTGTTGGTTGTGAATGGCGCCGCTCCCGCCGATTGTGCAGGAAGTTTTATTTGGTATCACTGTATGAAAGTAATCATTCCAATTAGTGTCTAATTTTCTTAATTAATTTCCTCTGGATTGTGCATAGAATGTCCCGTCCAAACAGGGGTTGATAATGAAATGTTTATTGTGTTGGAATGATGAGATATTACTGTATATGAAATAGTGAGATATGTTTTCGTCCAATTGTGCTATATAAATTCCAATTGTGCTCTATAAATTTCATGATTATAATGGAATGAAATGAAGATATGTGTTGATAATGAAATGTTTATTGTGTTGGAATGATGAGATATTACTGATAATGACATAATGAGAGGTGTTTTTGCCCAATTGTATGCATTTTTTCTAATACATTTGGTGACAAATCCACCATGCCATGGTTGCCCGGTTGTACTTGGGAATCATAAATCAAAAATAATTTCAAAATCAAAAAGAAGAAAGGAAAAATGACTTGGTTTATTTGGTTAATTTTCTGTATATGATTCAGATTGCTCTTAACTGCTACGATCTAATTTAAGCTTGGGTTTTTTGTATGCATAAAGAATGTGGTCGCCCCCACGACGAATGTCGCCCGCACGACGAATGACGCCCCCACGACGAATGTCGCACCCACGACCAATATCACCCCCCACGACCAATGGCACCACCCACGACAGGTGCGGGCGCAGCCCGCCTTAATGCGGGCGCAGCCCGCTTGAATGCCAAGCGGGCGAAGCCCGCTTGGTTACGGGCGAAGCCCGCAGCGACGCATCGAGAACGGGCGTAGCCCGTTCGAAGATGCTAGTATATATATATGTATATCTTTATTATATAAGAGAAGACTAAAGCACCCATGGTGTAACATTTGTGGACCCAGATTACCCTCAAAAAAACCATCCTACAACCCTCATTCTTGGTTTTTTGGTAATTACACTTTCCCGTCAGCATTCGAAATTGAGAACCCGCCAGCTTTACACCCTATTCGGCAACCCTAGCAAGAACCCTCCCACACGGCAAGTCCCATCCCGCGGCATTGTTCCTCTTCTACGGTGTTCCTCGACTGCCACCCGCCGAAAGCCTCCCGTGAGCTCCTTACACCCCTCTGATCCCCCACTCCTCAAACTGCAAAATAAAAAGTTTTTCACCTTCCTTTCCTCTCCTCTCCCTACCGGATGGTCAGCGTTTCTTCGCTCTTCCTCTGCAATATCAAGCCTTCAGCAGGTTAGTGCGGCCCTATATGCCTTTCACTGCTCTTCCTTTGCAAGAGCAAGCATCTTTCTCACTTAACCAGCTGACCATTTTGACTGCCTCTCCTAGGGCATCAACTCCTCTGCATTCGACCCCTTCACATTTAACATTGATCTTAACTTTTGGGCTCGCAAACAACACGACGTCGCCGGCCGATGAAGTATGGTAATCTCCTTTCTTTCTTTCCTCTCATCTCTCTCTCTCTCACTCACTTTGGTGGCCTGCCAATTTAATCTCCTCTCTCTCTCTACATTTATGCGCTTTTCCTCTTCTCTCTCCCTCTCTCTCTCTCTTACTCACTTTTGTTGACCTTGCTCTGCAGCTACAACAGGTGGTCTTCTCAACCTTCCTCCTTTGCTTGAAATTCGGAAAAGGGTTCCGAGAGGTCGTCTTCTCCCCACTTCTTCAGCGCCATCAAAGAGAATGAACTCCATCTCCAAGGTCTACCTCCCCTCCTCACTTCCATTTTGACCTTCATCTGACCTTCCTACTCACCCTTTGGATTATTAGAGAACAAGATCTTGATGCTGCAAAACACTGAAGCCACTGAGGTAAGTTAAGATTTGTCTACAACTAATTTACGCCATATCGTCATCGCCTTACGCGTCTGGACATCCTCGCCCCATCACAGGTCCTTCTTTTCCCTACAACCTCATCTACTTCTTGCTAATAAGGGCATTCACATTGACAAATGTTGCATTTTTTGCCCCATGATCGTTGGACCTCCTACTGTTTGACACAGTACAGTATAATCATCTTAGCATATATAGATAAAAAAAATTCTAACACCTATTTAACCTATGATTATTTTGAAAGGTTTTTTTACCATGTTCTTACTGCATCATACATCAAGATCTATTTTTATCACAGGTTTCTATATTTATTCCTATTATTTTTTTCGACTGCCTCCTACATCAACATCTATTTTTTCCCCTGCTTCAGTTACAAGAACGTCACATATAGTTGTAGTTTCAGGCGTTCTAACTTTATTGTTTTTATTAATGTCTACCAGATTCATAATTCGTTAAAGTAAGCATATGAACGTGATATATGGATTCATATCATCATTTTCTTACTGGAGAATTTAAAGAATAATCCTCATTTTCTGACCTTAAAAATATGTTAAGGACCTCTTCTCTCCTCTCTAAGAGCTCGGATATTGTCCACGTGAGGGGGGGGGGGGGGGGGGGAATCGACTTTATTTCATGGTTAACTTTTGTGAAGCATATGAAGGTTATTTAGCCAACATACGAACAAAAACCAACAGACAACTAATCCCACTTAGCACTAATTACTGAATAATACACAAATTAATTCTTTGTTTGTGGTGGTGATGGCAACTATTGTGTGTTTTAGAGAAATCAAGAGTAATGAGAAATCAGGAGTTCTCTTAAACCTTCTTCCACGTTTTAATTTCCAGGTTTGCTTACAGGTTCTCCTGAAATCCTTTTCTTGTTTGCTTCTAGGTTCCTCCTCAATCACTGTGTTGAATTCCAGCAGTTTATTTCCAGCAGTTTATTTTAGTATATTTGCCCTCAACATGTCGTCGTTTCACAACATGTGATTTCTTTTTACTACTCTGCCTCCTCCTTGATGAGTTTCTTTCTCATGCTTTGCCCGCATGTTGTGAAACTAACTCAAATTTATCCAGATTTCCAGCATATATGTATTCAGATTTATGCAAACCGGCATTCAAAATGTTTTTTTTAATAGGCCATGGGTAACTCCATCCTCATTTCTTTAATTGAACTACTAAGGAGGATATACCTTTTAATTTAATTTAGACTTTCTGAAATTAATTTTTATGTTGGCTTTATTAGTAGATTTTCAATAAATTTATAATTTTTCATTAAATTTTGGGAGGTAGTATTAATTTTTTTTCTTTGCCAGCAATAAACATGACTCCAAAAATATATAAATTGCTCCATTTCTTATTCAATGAATCTTATTTACATTTTTTTTTCTCTTATTCTTTTTCTGTTTTTTTGTTTTCAATCAAGCATGTCATGGTTCTTTCCTAAATATCTGATATCACTCAAGCATGCTTAGCTGTTTGGATTACTGAAGAACACCATGGAATGCATGTTGCGCTGGAGAACTCACAACTACAGTCCAAAATTGAACTACATCGCAATTTGGATTATTACTTCAGATTACTCCTGTTTGTGATCTAGGAGTTGACCTATTCAATTGCTATTGGCTACATATAGTTTTCTTTCAACCTCCTGGAATTGTCTTTTTCTTAATCTGCTAAAGCTTGAACAAATTTTCTTCATTTATTTATAGCACAACAACCAATTCCATCAGCTTTAATCAACTGAGCGCCACATGGCTATGTTATTGCTTATGCAGAGGTATGGAATAGGTTATTTGATTACTTTTTTTGTTCTAGAGATAAAATTTAAGATCCAAGGCTCTCCGCTTTGATGAATAACATGATTAATTCACAATCAATCATTAACAACAAATGTCACAGTCCGCAGCCACGACTCTGCCGCAGCCCACAGCCACGACGCTTCACCGACCACTGCTCGCCATCTTTGAAGGGGTAACACCTTCCCTCACCTTCCCTGCTTAGATCCTTCTCAGAAACTTTTTTTCCTTTCCTTCCTGAGAGTTGGCTTTCAATGCTAAACTTATTCTGGTTTTATATTGCTTGACAATTGGTTTTTAATGCTAAAAATTTGAAGCATGCCTTGGGATCCAGAACCAGAAACAATTCTTGCAGATGAGAAATCGATGGAATTGATAAGGGTATTTATATGTGCAAATTCCTACTGTTCCTCCCAAACACAGTGAGTTTATGCAGCGAATCTTGATTCTTACGTAGCGATTCTTGATTCTTACGCAGCAATTCTTGATTCCTCCATTTAAATGACATTTCATCAGTTTATTTTTCATGCTTGATTTTATTTGGGGCTATTTCCATGTTTTTATTGAACTTTAAATTTGTTTATTCACCCTTCATTTTTTTGATTAGGCACTCTCATCATGCTTAACATAATTGTGAATTTCTATTGTATTCAACCACAGCTTCCATATAGAAGTTCTTTTTCTTCCAAACCTATGTGTAGGGAAGGGACAGAATAACCTTTTGGTGGATGCATTGATGATTTTTTTTCCTTTTTTTGATTCTCTATCCAAAATGATGACATGAAAACGCTTGGCATTCCTCCACCTCTTGGAGGCCAGTTCTTATCACACTTCCAGGTATGCAAATAGCTTATGTTAATAAATTTAGATGGAGTCCTATCTTTTCTTCAAGCAAATTAATAAAATTTCTCTCCAAAAGTAGATCTTCATAATGCTCTTCTGCCTAACTCGGCAGATCGATCATGCTTTTGAACTTTGTGTGGAGGATATACGCCTTTGTATGGAGCCCCGTCACGACCGCAGTTAGGATAGAGACAACTTCATGCATGTTCACTCAGCATAGGGCGAAGTCCCGTGTTGTTTCACTAACATAGGGGCAGAGACTGACGAATGTTGCTGTCCAACGAATGTTTCCGCCTGACGAATGATGCCGCCCGAAGAATGTTGTCGCCCGATGAATATTGCCGCCCGACGAATGTTCCACCGCCTCGATCGAAAAACGTCTGCCCTGCCAATGTCGCTGCCCCCGCTGAATGTCGCCGCAACCAATGAAATTCCACCGCCTCGACCAATGACGCCGCCCCAACCAATGTCGCCCCGACCAATGTTGCCGCCCACAACCAATGTCGCCACCCACGATCAATGTCCCCTCCCCGACCAATGTAGCTGCCCACGACCAATGTCTCCGCCCCGACCAATGTCGTTGCCCCGATCAATGTCGCCGCCCCGACCAATGTCGCCGCCCCGACCAATGTCGCCGCCCCGACCAATGAATTTTAAAGTCGTTGAAATGATTATGGCCGTCGAATCTGGCATGATATTTCATCAGCCGTCGGATCAAACCGCTCCCTCTCTCTCCACTTTTTCATAGGTCTCCTAAACCTACTAGGGGGTGACCTAAAATTATGAAGGTGTAGAGTACCCTACAACATGAAATTACGATTCTACCATAAATTTATTGAAAAAGGAGTGTCATATGACCCGTTTTTTAATCTCACAAAAATTGTCAATGGTGAGATTTGAACCCAGGTTTCCACTATGTTAAGCAAAGATGACAACCATCACACCATATAGTTTTGTTGAATAAAATTGAATTAAGATTTATATATACGTATATAAATATAGATCGCCCCCACTGAAAGTCACCACCCCTGCCGAATATCGCCGCCCCTGCCGAAGTCGCACCCGCCGAATGTCGCCGCCCCTGTGCCCTGTCACTCTGTGTGCCGCCGAATGTCGCCGCCCCCGTGCCCTGTCACTCTGTATCACTCTGTGTGTGTGTGAGTGTGTGTGACAGAATACCTAATAATTCAAATAAAGAACCTAGCAAAATTAAATATTAGTTTAATTACACTTCATGAAACAATCTGGACTTGACCCAGTCATAATTCTCGATTTAAGTATGTAATGTATCACCATATCTGCAAGTGGTGATCTTTACCTTGCTCCCAAGCTCCTGAGCAATCCCGAGAGCCAGTGCAGTCTTCCCAGTGCTGGGCGGACCAGCGAGAAGCAGAGCACGTCCGGCCATCTTCTTCTGCCGGATCATGTCCACCACTAACCCTGCTGCTTCTCTGGCGGCAATCTGCCCCACAAACCCGGCGGCCATGGAGATGGCGTGCCCGCCCACCTGAAACACGAGAGAATGCTGTTAAAAAAAGGTCCCGACTCCAACTGCTCAAGTGCAGAGAAAAAGTTAAACCCTAAAACCAAACTGGTTCAAAGAGAGATTGATGAGGAATACATCGAGACCGAGGCCCTTAATATGGGTATGAGTGGCTATGCGCTGCTTCTTTGTGGTGGATTGGACTTCCTCGATCCTCATTACGGCGTTTGAGGACTCTCTGTTGTTTTTCCTCTGCTCTTCTTCTCAGTTCGCTAGAGCACCAGAGACGCCGCAGTTTACGAGACCGATAGGTCGCTCAAAAATTTTGGACATGAATATTAGCGGATATTTAATAAATCATGAATATTAATAAATTATATATTTTGAAAATGACTATTAGCGGATATTTTTGTTATTACCAAATCATCAAAAAAAATTTAAAAAAAAATAGTCAACTTTAAAACCCTCTTCATTCCAAAAAAATATTTCTTAGAGTATTTTTTCTTTTCATTGTTCAAAAAAATACATTCTCCATAATGCAAACATCAAAACTCTTCTTCATTCCAAAAAAAAGTGTTGAATATCCTGCATAAAATTCATTCAAAATGTTATCAAAATGAAGTAGAAATTTAAAAATAATCAAATATTAGCATATGACTCACATTTGTTCTTTAGCATTGGAAGCGTGAAGCATAGTTGCTCTCCCACGAACTTGAAATTGGATGATGATACCTACTCCAAGGATGGTAGATTTGCGGTAGTAGACATCCATCTTTCATGCTTAACCCCACAAAGTGATTGTTATTAATAAATCCGATGAAAATTATTTTATGCGTTGGAGGTACCGGTGAATCCAATGGGAAAAAAGTTATACTTTGAGCCTTTAATACTAGAACAACTCCAACATTGTAGCATGATGATATAATCAAACTCATACCCGGCATGGACATCCAATTTTCTAACGGTGCGGGTACGATAACACAATTTAGGGAATGAAATAATTCTTTGCACCATAAGTTGCCCAAAATGTGACCATAAAGAGGTTCTTTTTTACTAATCTCATTAGAAAGATCTCTTCTTACTTTAATCCATCCTTCTGAAATGTTCAAAGCTTCCGCAATAACATGATATCCGCAATATCCATCGGAGGTCGCATTGAAAACATTTACCATATTAGTTGCTATTTATGGTGGTAATTGGCAGCGTACCCTCAATCTCAATGTCTATCACATCTCCCGTTATTTTTATGTTGTTTTGCATGTTTAAACTCATCTTTCATGTCTTCTATACTCAATTGTTTCAAATGTTTATGAATTAACCATAAGAGATATGTCTTATTTTGAGTGATATAAATACTTAACTCATGAGCACAAGGTAATCATAATGTGTTCCAGGTTGTGTGTATGCATTCTTCTTCACGCGGATACTCATTGCTAGTCAATTTTTTTCCTCTTCCTTCATTGTAAACAATGCTTTTAGTGAGACACGCCCAACAAGATCTGAATATAATATCCTCTTGAACTCATTACTCAACTGTATTGAACTATGACCAAATGCCCTTTTAATTTCTATATGTTGTAGTGTAATCATTTGATCAAAAGCCCTCTAAACAATGCTCAAGCTGCCAATAGAAACTTCAAGAAAATTTTTCAAGTGATTTTGTCCACCCTCTACACGATTTGTTGTTGAGTTCCCCAAATGAAGGTATTTGTCAATCTATGCTGACACAAAGTACTCCTTATAAGGTTCCACCCATGTACCACTAACATATGCCACATCTTTTAGGTAATTTGCTGAATATGGTGATATAATAGCATTTTAGCGCATATGGAATTCATTTTCTGTCCCAGCATCTACCAACCGTTGCCATACTCCAAGAAATTTTTCACATTATTTGCCTTCTTTGAAATACTTCTTATAATTTGCCAACTTCTTATAATTTGCCAAAACATTTCCATGCGCGTGCACTTGACATAAAATATGCTTAGAAGTAGGAAACACATACTTTATGGCATTATGAATTCTCTATCAGTTTCAAGCACAAGTGGTAATGAATTATGATCTAAGATGGTTTTGAAATGTTTAAGTGCCCACTTATAACTGTCCTCAGTTTCATTTGACAAGAACACAAAGGCTGAGAAAAATGATTGTTGAGTTGATGTCATACCAACAATGGATAATAGCGGCATTTTGTTGAGTTTTGTGAAGTGAGCTAGCGCAGGCGCTAGCACAAGCGCCGACGCTAGCTCAGCTTCTAGATGGCGACTCCCGGATCTATAAATAGGGGGAAATCCCCCTACAGAGCATATCAGAGAAAAGAGGAGACATGGGCGGTCTCAACATGGCGGTCTCAGTGAGAGCGAACTTGGAGTGATTTTGAAAGAGGCTTGGGCGGGGTCTGAATAGGCGGTCTCAAGTAGAGTGAACTCCTAGTGAGTTCGGAGTGACCTAGAGCAAAGTTCGCGAGCTGTGTGAGACCGCGAGATAGCGCAGGTGCTAGGAGGTAGCACGGGTGGTAGCGACTTGTGAGAATTGGCGGTCTACATCTACGGTCTCGTTAGGAGAGAGTGCGAGCAGCGAGCTCGCGCGGTCTAAAGATAGCGCAGGCGCTACCAAGGAGTAGAGAAGTGGACTCTGTCCGCAACCAGTTGTTGTTTCTTATTCTCGGCTGTTGTGAATTAAGTTTTATGCAACTTGTATTCAGTCCGTTTCTCTTGTAATTATTGTAACCACTTGCCAAGTAATAAAGAAGTGTTTTAGTTCATTCTTGGTGTGCTTGTCTCAGTGTTCCATTGATCTCGAAAACTTCACATAGTATCAGAGGGAGGTTGGAACAAGCACTGAGTAACAAATACTGAGCAACCAAGATGGACGGCGGAGGAGGTTATGCGAGAGGACTTGGCATTGAGTTACTTACTCAGTCCAATTACAAGAAGTGGAAGTCTTGTAGGGAGAGCTACCTTCTTGGAGAGGACCTATGAGAGGACGTTGGAGGAGATGAGCAAGAGGAAGTGGTAGCTGTCGAAGGTAATGCCCAAGCTGTGAGAGCTTGGAGGAAGACAAAGGCCAAAACAAAGTTCACCTTGAAGAGAGCTATTGCTCCTGACTTTTTCGACAACATCATGGGTTGTAAGTCAGCGTCTAAGATCTGGAAAGCTCTTGATGAGCTATTCAACAAGACGAATGTAGCGCGACTACAGTTTCTGGAGAATGAGTTGGCGCGGTCCACTCAAAGAGAGTTGTCGATATCCACCTTCTTCCTGAAGGTGAACAACCTGTGTGCGGAGATCTCGACTTTGGATCCTGATGAGCCAATCTCTGAGGCAAAGTTGAAGAGGCATATACTCCGAGGCTTGAAGAAGGAGTATATTGCGTTTGTTACTTCTGTGTAAGGATGAGCTACTTAGCCTTCCTTACTGGAGCTGGAGAACCTGCTGTCGTTGACACGTTTACGAAAAGTGTACCGATCGTACAACTAATAAAAGTTGAAAGAGACTCATCGAATATCATTCTCAGAGGATTGCAAGTTGGGGTGTATGATTTCTCGTCAGGGAAATTGATTATAAAGATTTCTATGTTAATAATAAAAGGGGGTTTGATTTGGGTTTCCTAATTTAACAACAATAAAAGGAAAATGCGGGCCGAGAGCACGGGTTCGCTTGGCGAGATGAAGTGTTGGCCGCAATGCTGTGCTTCAGTAAACAGAATGGATTGAAGACAGACGGAGGGAGTGATCCATATTGCGAGAGTGAGGGTCGCAAACACCTCATCGACGTCACACCTCTAGCTTTTGGTAGAGTGGCTCAATTAGTGCGTGTATGGGGTGGATGTGAAATGGAGGCAAGGCGCATCACAACATAACATCAGAGTAGAGAAAATAGCTAGGCATGCTTTCATTCATAGACAAACAAAGAGCATTCTATGTTCATTACAAATATTTAGGAGCACAACACACAAGTACACAAAGGGTAGAGTGAACTACAAGAAGAAAAGTCTCGTCGTGGGTCGTGGCCTGAATGGTCGGTTGTCAAGCCGCCTCCAAGCTCAGTCCGTGGTTGCTTCCGGGATCTAGAGGTTGTCACTACCTCTGACCACGACACTGGTTCGATTCATTGCATGAATCAGTAGGACTTTAGGATAAAAATGGTGCTTGGGATTCGGTAGGGTTTACAATGATAAACATGAGGGTAAACACACCTAACCCAAAAGAGCTTGCGCTAAGGAGACTATCCAAGCTACCACAATACGTGCGGGTGCACCACACCCCCAGACTTGAACTTGAAAACACGGGTGTGTGCACCGCCTACTCCCAATACAACCTTTTGCAAAAAAATTTCAATTAAGCTCTTTTCTCATCGTCTTTTTTCAACTCTTTTTATTTTCTCATTTCATTATTTTTTCTTCAATTATTTATTCATTGGAGCACATCCCAAATCCACAATTAAATCACAACATCAACATTCCCAAAATACAAATACGAAAACAACTAGAGCTCAGCTTTGGGTATGCGACTGGGAACGGCCTTTTGGATTTGGTGGAGATGTGGTGGAGTTGAATCATGAGACGGTGTAGGCACAAAGGGGCTAGCAAGAATTATATGACAGGATCAGTACGAAAAAGCTCAAACTAGCCAAAGTGATGGCCTGCGTCACGCTCACGCACTGAACTAACATATGCCAATGCTTCAAGAGTCGCTTGGGACAAGTTCTTAGCCACAGAGAATGATAATTCATCCTCCTGACTCGAGCAATACAAACCTAGCAACCGTCTACACACATCCCTACGCTACCGTCGGATTCACACCGGATTCACCACTTTTGAGTAGGATAAACAATTATTACGCAAATAGAAAAATTACAAAGCTATAAGCATAAAGAAAAATTTATTCTACACACAATTCTATGCAAAACGTGAGTACTCGACTAGAGCACTACGGGAGTCAACATTTTACTCAGTCTCACAATCCTAAGCCAGCACAACAATTTTTCCAATCCTGCAAAAGAAACGAGTTAGACTCGTTACACGCCCACGATTAAGTGCGCTCTCTAGTGGGTGTTGTGGTGTGCTATGAGAATGAGCATACCTAAATAATTTACTTGAAATATATCTTCTAGTATGCAATTCCAACTGCACATGCATGTGGGCAACGAAACTTTACTCTCCCCCCAGACTTAAATCTAACCATCACAAAATGCAATACTACATTATAAAAGGACGTAGGAGGAGAGGTTACCCCATGCTCAGAAATGAGCATACCGGAAGATTGGCATTACACTGCAAATTAGCTCCAAACTCGCCACTAGAGTCGCCATACCTGCAGGAATTGCTCTGGCACCGCACAAAACATAAACAAAACAACAAAATTTGGTCGTGTCCCATAAGCCCTTTTGTTTACCATCCTTAAGGTGGACCAAATACCTGTATTAACATTGAATAAATAGAGTTCTAGCAATTGTCCAATAGATCGCCAAAAGAGACACACAAGCATAGTAAAAGAAATAGAATGAAGCAAACTAAAACCGCAGAAACACAAGCCCGGAGACTTCGCCACGACTCAGCTGTACGCTGATTTGTGATCATTCTCCCCAGCCACAAGAGATGGGAAGGAGGTGAAGGCTTTAGGGCCCAAAGGAGATGTCTCTCCCTTGCCCCTAACCTCTGCCTTCTCGTACCGGAGGGCAGCAGAGCGGGTAGCGCGCAATAACTTTTCTGTTTCAATTTCTCCAAAGTAGGAGAGCGCCAACGAGCAACACACTCTCTATTGTAATCGGTGTCTATCAGTTTTAGAGCAGCCATGGGCTTCATTTCTTCACCCACTACGGGTGACAGATCCGCCCAACGAACATATTTTAAATGCTTACAAATTACTTTAGTTTTAACAAAATCATTCAAAGAGTTTTCGGCCATGCCGGCCATGGTAATTTCTAACTTTGCGGCCTCGCCGCCTTTATTCTCAGCTTTCTCTTCATCCATCACATATTTCTTCACTATCTCCTTTTCTTCCTCCTTTGACTCCGCATTTGTTTTTTTGCTTTGCTTCTCCATAACTGTACTCAACTTATTAGCAAATTTATCAGAAATGACAGGTAAAGAATTTAGATCCTTGGTTATTGTAGACGGAAGAGTATGGGGTGCCACTTTGGGTGACAAGGTGACATACCCCTTAGCAATGTGAAGGGTGGCGCCACTCTCCTTCAAGAATGGGACACCCAAAATAGGCATGGAAGTGTTTTCCCTTGGTCCCAGAACTTGAAAGTTTGTGACAACCGAAGCTCCATCTACAACGACCTGGACGTCCTTGATCTCACCCTCTGTTTCCACCACCGTTCCATTTGCAAGGACAAGTAATGTATGATCATTGACATTGATGTTTATGTTTAGCTTTTCAACATCTTGCAGTGCAAGAACGTTGCGCGACGATCTAGTGTTACAAAGAGCGGTGGTTTCAACATCATTGATCTCATATTTCAGAATCAAGTTGCCCTCATGGCAGCCATCTGCCTCAATTAGGCTCTTTCCCTGCTCACGTGGATTCTTTTTCGTTGTGCTAGGGAGAGCACCCTGAGTTCGCTCAGAGAGCACTTGAGCCAATTGACCCAGTTGCATTTCTAAGTTCCTCATCGAGGCAGTTTGATTGGCCATATTTGCTTGGGCCACATCAACAAACTTTTCCATCATCTCTTCCAACGTACTTTTTCTTTGCACCGCAACACCTTGATTATAACCGGGTTGAGGCGGCCTCGGTTGGCTTCCGGACGCTTGAGCATCAAATTGATGATGGCCCGGTTGCCATCGTTGGCCTGTAGTGTTTTGGTTCCATGAGAAATTTGGGTGATTTCTCACACCCGGATTACAAGTATTCGAGAAAGGTGCAGTGCGGTTTTGATTTTGAATGTAATTAACATTCTCTTCCATATTGAGATTAGAAAAATCAAAGGAGATTTCACCTGAAGGGCATTCGTAGGTATGATGTCCGGAGTTCCCACATGCTTGACAAGATATAGCCATCACCGGAGCCGAAGAAGAGGCAGGCCTCTTCAACAACGCTATGCTCTCGTATGGTGACGGTGCTGCCTCTGCAGGTGGACCAGAAGTGTTCACTTCTAATAGTCCTCTTGCGTTCCGCAGGGTGTTCCGCCCTGCGGTCCAAAAAGAACCATGAGTCGCGGTGTCCTGCAAAATTCGCAAAGCTTCATCAGGAGTGTGATTTAGGAGAGTTCCGCCGGCAGTAGCATCAATCATGGCCCTGTAGTTAGGCTCTATTGCGAAGTAGAAATACTCCACAAGGTTCCAGGGTTGCAGCTCATGGTGAGGACACTTCCGGAGGAGTTCCATAAATCTTTCCCAAGCTTCCGCGAGGGTCTCTTGAGCGTGTTACTGGAAGGTTGCAATCTCTCTCCTTAGGTTCACAGTTTTGTCGACTGGGTGGAACTTTGCTAAGAATTTCGAGGAAAGCAGCTCCCATGTGGTCGATGTGCCCGACGGGATCGTATGGAGCCACACGTTGGCTTTATCATGGAGGGAGAATGGGAACGGTCTTAATTTCACAGTGTCATCCGCTATACCGGCATGCCGGAATGTTTCGCAAATTTCTGAGAACTCTGCCAAGTGAAGATGGGGATCTTCACTTGCCATCCCAGAGAACTGGGCATTTGTTGCGGATGATGTTCAGGATTGCCAGCCTAATCTCGAACTGGTTGTTCGTGATGGCTGGGCCAAAACCGGGATAGATACTCCTCACAGTGGGAGTGGTGTAGTCTCGCATTGTTCTGGGCCTTGGCCGGGCCACCTCATTTTCATCAGTCACATGAGCAGCAGCTGGCGCATTCTCTCCTCCGGGGTTAACTTCATTTCTGTTGATATTAAGATCCATAGCAGCAGCAGCACGGCGATGCGCGCGCAATGTCCTCTCTATCTCTGGGTCGTACTCTCCAGGGCCTTGCCCCTGCATAAACATACACACAACAAAAATCAAAAACAACAAAGAAACTTTATAACAGCTTCATGGAAGAAAAACTCATACAACGCTTGCAGTCCCCGACAATGACGCCAAAAACATGCACGCTTACGGCAAGTGCACCGGTCGTACAAGTAATAAAAGTTGGGAGAGACTCCCCGAATATCGTTCTCAGAGGATTGCAAGTTGGGGTGTATGATTTCTCGTCAGGGAAATTGATTATAAAGATTTCTATGTTAATAATAAAGGGGGGGGGGGGGGGGGGTTGATTTGGGTTTCCTAATTTAACAACTATAAAAGGAAAATGCGGGCCGAGAGCACCGCCTCGATTGACAAGATGAAGTGCAGGCCGCAATGTCGTTCTTCGGTAAACGGAATGGACGGAAGGCAGACAGAGGGAGTGATCCCTATTGCGAGAGTGAGGGTCGCAAACACCTCTTCGACGTCTCACCTCTAGCTTTTGCTAGAGTGGCTCAGTTAGTGCATGTATGGGGTGGATGTGAAATGGAGGCGAGTTGCATCACAACATAACATCAAAGAAGAGAAAATAGCTAGGCATGCTTTCATTCATAGACAAACAAAGAGCAGTCTAGGTTCATTACAAGTATTTAGGAGCACAACACACAAGTAGACAAAGGGTAGAGTGAACCACAAGAAGAAAAGTCTCGCCGTAGGTCGTGGCCGGAATGGTGGGTTGTCAAGCCGCCTCCGAGCTCAGTCCGTAGTTGCTTCCAGGATGTAGAGGTTGTCACTACCTCTGACCTTCTCCGTCTTCTTCCCTAGTGTAGGTTCCTTCTACTTCACTAAATGGAGTATACCAACCCTTGATGCTGGTTGTAGATGGCCGGGAAGGCTTCAGGATCCTTGGATGGGGCTTAGAATCACCAGAGAACACTTCCCAAATGGGGGATATGGATGGGGTGACGGAAATGGCGAAGCTGGAATAAAGTGGTGGGCTCGGTCTGTCCTCTGAAGTGCCCCTCAAGCCAGCAGATTTCCTGGCTTTTATACAGAAATGTTAGAAATTAAATCACGCACGGTCGAACGCACGACCGTGCGTAGACCGTGCGTTATTAACGAAGAAGAAAGCCCTGAAAGATGAATTAACAGCGCCCGTGCATTTTACTCATGCACGGTCGAAGCCGACTGTGCATAAAAATGCACGAACAATTCCAAAAGGCTTGAAAACCAGACTTAGCAGGTGATCGTGTGATTCCTTCGCGCACAGGCAACTGCCCGTGCGTGTACAATTCGCACGATCATCGATAGAACATCAAACAAAGCTGCACATGAACTCGCACTATCGAAGCAATCGTGCGTTAATGTAACACGCGACCGTGCGATATATGCAGACATGAAAACAGGGCAAAGCAGACGATCTATCCACCTGCGCAATAAAGCCTACAATAAACATGCAGCTGGGAATACTCCTCCAGCTCAATATAAATATAGTAAAAAGGGTTGGGGAGCACCATGTGCTTACCCCCAATGACATGAAGCGTAAATGAACCCCAAAACTGGCCTAAATAGTGCACATAGCGTGGAAGTGAATACAAGTGAAATACAAGCGATTATAGCTTGAATAAGATGTGCACAAGAGTGAAAACTAGCCCGGATGAGTCCATAAAATAGTGTAAAAAATGGACTCATCAGTCGTCACAGGAGAGATTGGTGAAGCAGATGGCGGGAGTGTCTATCTCAGGGGGAGATAGCTAGGAGTTGTACTCAGGAAAGAAGAAGACCCTAGATAAGAAGAAGAAGAACTTCGTAGAAGGACCGTCAATATCCTCTCAAGGAGATGGAGGGAAGTTCCTTCCTGCTCGTGATGAGTGGGGGAGATCTCTTTGCGATGCCTGCAAGAAGTATGGGCACACGACAAAGGACTGCTCGTCTAATCTGAAGGTCGGGCATGTTGCTGAGATGGAAGGAGGCCACTGGAGAGGTGGAGCGAGAAGTGGAGGTCACCAGGGCGGTGAGCGCGGAGACAACTGCTTTCTGGCTGAGAAGACAACGCCAGTTGATGTCTTAGCCTCCATTAACTTCAAGAATGACTAGATAGTGGATTCCGGTTGCGGGCACCATCTCAATGGAGTTGTGTCTAAGTTTGCCTCCTTGAAGGCATATGGAGGATCAGATGCTATCATCACTGCGGATGATACGGTGCATCCTGTGGAGCAAGAAGGGATGGTATCCCTGGGAAGTGAAGAGAAGCCCGTGACACTGAAGAGTGTGTATCATGTGTCGGGCATGAAAAAAAATCTCTTCTCGGTTGCACATGCAGTGGATGCAGGATACCACGTGCTGTCTAGACCAAAGGAGGTGAAGTTTCTGAAGAACCCGTCGTCTGTTGATGCTGACATCAGACTCACCGGGAGAAGGGTGAAGTATTTGTATGTTCTATTTGCAAATGATTATGTGGACAAGCTGAAGACGAATGACAGCACTGCGATCTGACATGAGAGGCTAGGTCATGTGGGGATGGACAAGCTAAAGATGATGGATGCAAAGGGCCTTGTGTGTGGCCTGCCTAATCTCTCTTCCTATGGCGATGGCTATGTGTGCGAGGGCTGTCAATATGGAAAGTCACATCGACTTCCGTTTGACAAGTCGGAGACCAGGTGTAAGACACCTCTTGAGTGTGTACATACTGATGTGATGGGGTCGTGCGCCACCCTTATTTATGGAGGAAATAAGTATGCACTGGTTCTGGTGGATGACTGACTATACCTGCTACACGTGGGTTTACTTTCTGAAGGAGAAGTCGGAAGTATTTGATAAGTTCCAGGAGTGGAAGGAACTTGTAGAGGGGAGGCTGAACCTTAGGGTGAAGAAGCTGAGAAGTGATAATGGGGGGGGGGGAGTTTACCTCTAACGGGTTTGCTTCTTGCTACAGAAAATTTGGTATTCAGCGAGAGCTCTCTGGCTCCCACACCCCTTAGCAAAATGGGGTCGCAGAGAGGAAGATCCGCCATCTGGTGGAAACTACCAGGAGTTGGCTACATGTCAAGGGTATGTTATGAATCATTTGGGTGTTTGTGTATGGACATAAATTGGATTTGCCCTCCTATATGATGCGAGTTACATCCATGAACCCCTTGATGGAATGAGACTGAGAAATGTATATTCATGCTTGGTTGAATCAATATATGATATTGAGCTCACCAATTTCTGGAAGTACATTCAAGATCAAGAAACTAAGATTGAATTATTAAGAGAGTGACACGGTACATGCCTCGAATTTAATCTGGATGTTAGGGACAAAGGAACAAGACATCACTGAAACATTGGTCACAATATGTTCATTGAGTTACGAACTCTAGTATTACTTGGGTAGCAATGATGCATTACTACTTGTGAGACTATAGTTGATACGTTCTAGTTCAAGTGGGAAACTGTTGAAGTCTTTGTGATCTAGAAGTGAGCCAACGTAATATGTGTAACATCCCGACTTTTATTGGGCCACTATACCCTAGTGAGCCCAATAAAAGTAGGGCCGAGCAATAGAAAACGACCATTTCGGGTGTCGTAGCGCGCCACTACCTCATTATTATGAATAGTGACCATACGAACCCCGATTGGACTTCCGTCAGTTCCGTTAGACTCGTATGGACAATACGAGCGCAACGAAATTCGTTGCACTTCGATCCGAGGTCGTTTGGAGAAAACGACCATTTCGGGTGTCGTAGCGCGCCACTACCTCATTATTATGAATAGTGACCATACGAACCCCGATTGGACTTCCGTCAGTTCCGTTAGACTCGTATGGACAATACGAGCGCAACGGAATTCGTTGCACTTCGATCCGAGGTCGTTTAGAGAAAACGACCATTTCGGGTGTCGTAGCGCGTCACTACCTCATTATTATGAATAGTGACCATACGAACCCCGATTGGACTTCCGTCAGTTCCGTTAGACTCGTATGGACAATACGAGCGCAACGGAATTCGTTGCACTTCGATCCGAGGTCGTTTGGAGAAAACGACCATTTCGGGTGTCGTAGCGCGCCACTACCTCATTATTATGAATAGTGACCATACGAACCCCGATTGGACTTCCGTCAGTTCCGTTAGACTCGTATGGACAATACGAGCGCAACGGAATTCGTTGCACTTCGATCCGAGGTCGTTTGGAGAAAACGACCATTTCGGGTGTCGTAGCGCGCCACTACCTCATTATTATGAATAGTGACCATACGAACCCCGATTGGACTTCCGTCAGTTCCGTTAGACTCGTATGGACAATACGAGCGCAACGGAATTCGTTGCACTTCGATCCGAGGTCGTTTGGAGAAAACGATCATTTCGGGTGTCGTAGCGCGCCACTACCTCATTATTATGAATAGTGACCATACGAACCCCGATTGGACTTCCGTCAGTTCCGTTAGACTCGTATGGACAATACGAGCGCAACGGAATTCGTTGCACTTAGATCCGAGGTCGTTTGGAGAAAACGACCATTTTGGGTGTCGTAGCACGCCACTCCTCATTATTATGAATAGTGACCGTACGAGCCCCGAATTAACTTCTGACAGTCCTGGTAAACTCGTACGAACAATACGAGCGCAACGGAATTCGTTAGGCCTCGATTCAAGGTCGTATGGAGAGTATGCCATTTTAGTACTATGCAGATCACCTCAGTGCGACGCACGAGATATAAAGCACACAAACCCGGCATCGGCCCCGGCAACTCTTGTTGGACCCCGAGGGCCAAGGAGGACCCCTTCCTAAGTTGACTCGGTCAACCCCCCCCCCCCCCCCCCCCCGACTGAAAGTTATTGGGAATTAAAAAGGAAAAGGGGGGGGGGGGGGGGGAGGAGAAAGAAAGCCCCCCCCCCCCCCCCCCCCCAAAGAAGAGAGCTGCCCATGAATGGGCAGCCCTATTTGGGCAAAGGGGGCAGGAGAGAGAGAGAAGGGAAGGGAGGGGGAGAAATATCTCCCCCTCCCTTATCCCCACGTGGAGGAAAAGGAAGGGGGGGGGGGGGAGAGCTCCCCCCCTTCCTATAAAAGGAGGGGCAGCCCCCTCTCGAACCCCCACCCCACTCTCTCCCTCTCAGCCCCTCCCTGCCGACAGCCCAGCCCTCCTCCTCCTCCACCTTGCCGGAGCAAGCCAACCCCAAGCCGCCACCTCCTCCTCCTTCCTCATGGCCGGCCACTGCCCCTCCACCTCTCGAGCCCCACCTCACCTCCAGGTAGAACCGCCCCCTCCTCCTTCTTACCTCCTGAAGGCAAGCCGCCCCCTCCCCGTCGCCGGAGCGCCACCAGCGCCACCCCGAGCTTGCTCGGGTGACGGCGCTGGCCGTGGAAACCCCCCCCCCCCCCCCCCCCCCCCCCAGCGTCGGTGGTGGCGCTGGGGGGGAGCAGGTCCCCACTCGGGGACCCCGGCGCCGACGAAGGGGAGGCGGCTGTGCCGCCGGAGAACGCAGCCCCGACGGCGCCCGAGCCCTCCTCCCCCTACTCTTTTCCTGTAGGGGATACCACGCCAACCGGATGGCCCCGAGGGAACTGGCCGAGCTCAAGATTCAACTTCAAGAGTTAGTCGACGCAGGATTCGTACGTCCTAGTACTTCGCCCTGGGGAGCCCCAGTACTGTTTGTTAAGAAGAAGGATGGATCTCTGCGTCTCTGCATTGACTACAGAGAATTGAATAAACTCACTGTCCGGAATACCTATCCCCTACCCCAGATAGATGAATTGTTCGATCAGCTGCAAGGCGCGTCCGTATTTTCCAAGATGGATTTAAGATCCGGCTACTATCAACTCAGAGTGCGAGAAGAGGACATTCCCAAGACCGCCTTCAGCTCCCGCTACGGACTGTACGAGTTCTTGGTAATGCCGTTTGGGTTAACCAATGCCCCGTCCGCCTTCATGGCTTTGATGAATACGGTCTTTAAACCCTTCTTGGATCATTTCATAATAGTCTTTATAGATGATATCCTCATCTATTCGAAGAACAAAACCGATCACTCCAGGCATCTCCAAATGGTTCTGCGTAAGCTAAGAGAGCACTCGCTTTTCGCCAAGTTTAGCAAGTGCGAGTTCTGGATGGAAGAAGTCGGTTTTCTGGGACACACAGTTAACAGGAACGGGGTAGCGGTGGATC
Source organism: Dactylorhiza incarnata (assembly GCA_033032865.1). Classification (NCBI taxonomy): domain Eukaryota; kingdom Viridiplantae; phylum Streptophyta; class Magnoliopsida; order Asparagales; family Orchidaceae; genus Dactylorhiza; species Dactylorhiza incarnata. Next base: position 268,414 of record JAWHQI010000612.1, on the reverse strand, counting down.
AAGCCAAGGTACAGGCAGTACGAGATTGGCCGCCACTTAAGACAGCGTCAGACATCCGAAGTTTCCTTGGCCTCGCCGGCTACTACCGTAAGTTCGTCGAAGGATTCTCCAAGATTGCGTTACCGCTTACCTCCCTCACCAAAAAGGATGTGACATTCCAGTGGTCTCCCGAGTGCGAAGCAGCGTTCATCGAACTGAAGAACCGGCTGATATCGGCCCCGATCCTAACTCTCCCCTCAGGAACTAAGGGCTTCCAGATCTATGTCGATGCCTCTCTGAAAGGATTGGGAGGCGTGCTCATGCAACATGGCAAGGTAGTTGCCTACGCCTCACGACAGCTCAAGCCGCACGAATTAAACTACTCCACCCACGATCTGGAACTGGGGGCGGTAGTTTTCGCATTAAAGGTTTGGAGACACTACCTCTACGGGGTACGATGCGAGATTTTCTCCGATCATAAGAGCCTCAAGTATGTCTTCACCCAGAAGGAGCTGAACCTCCGACAACGCCGGTGGTTGGAATTCCTCTGCGATTACGACTTCGCCCTTCAGTACCACCCCGGCAAGGCTAATAAGGTTGCAGATGCCCTGAGTCGGCAGCCTCCGAGGACCGGGAGTTGGTTAGAAATGGTACCGGAGGAATTAGTCGAATCTTTGGTGAAACTGGATATTATCCTCGTTACCCGCAGGAACCCGATGGAGTATCAGGCCCATCTCTATTGGATGGAGATACAGTGTGACATCAGGGATAGAATACGAGAAGCCCAGAAGACCGACGTTGAAGCAGCACCGATCATTCAGGCCTTGCAACACGGTGCACAAGAAGACTACATCTTGTACGATGGCATCCTGCAATACAGACACCGCATATTCATTCCCGCTGCAGAGGGAATCCGGGAGGAGATACTCCGTGAAGCACATCAAACGAGGTATTCAATACACCCGGGGGTAGTAAAAATGTACACGGACCTGCGAAGGACACTATACTGGCCAGGAATGAAGAAGGACGTCACCGATTATGTAGCCCACTGCCAGACCTGTCAAATGGTCAAAGCAGAATGTCGTAGCCCAGGAGGTCTGCTACAACCCCTGCCGATACCAGAATGGAAATTCGAGGATATCTCCATGGATTTTGTCCATGGCCTACCCCGATCTCGTGCAGGTAACGACTCCATATGGGTCGTAGTAGACCGCCTCACCAAGGTAGCCCGATTCATCCCGAACCGGCAGGGCGACAGTGTCGACATATTAGCCCGACTATTTATTGAGCAGGTAGTCTGATTTCATGGAATACCCAAATCGATCGTCTCGGACCGCGACGGGCGCTTTACATCAAAGGAATGGAGAAGAGTGCAGGCTTACTGGGAACCAGATTAGCCTTTAGTACCGCCTTCCATCCCCAAACTGACGGGCAAACAGAAAGGACAAACCGGACGATGGAAGACCTCCTCCGTTTATGCATAGTGGAACACAACGAGCCTTGGGAACAGTTACTGCCCTTGGTGGAGTTCTCATACAATAACAGCTTCCAAGCAAGCATCAAGATGGCACCATATGAAGCCCTCTACGGAAGACGCTGTCGGACCCCACTATCTTGGGCACAGGATGAGGACCCCGAAGCCTTATGGGTCACCTACATAGATGATACCACCGCCGCAATAAGGTTAATTCAAGCACGTATGCTGGAGGCACAGAGTCGTCAGGCCAAATATTATGATGCGCGTCATCGGATGGTGGAATTCAAAGTAGGAGATATGGTTTTCTTGAAAATTAAGCCGATGCACGGGATATCCCGAATAAAGAAGCAGAAAAAGCTGGACCCCCGCTATTTAGGCCCATTTCAAGTCATCGAAAGAATTGGCCCGGTGGCTTATAGGTTAGCTCTACCAGCCGAACTGGGAAACCTTCACGACGTGTTTCATGTCTCTTCGCTAAGACGTGTTCTACGCCAACCAGAGCAACATCTAACCACACCACCAACATCAGTACAATCCGACCGATCCATCCAACTCGAACCAGTAAAGATAGTGGACTCCAAGATCAAAGAACTGCGGAACAAAACCATCACGATGGTCAAGATCTTGTGGTCAAACTGTGGACGCGAAGAGTTTACTTGGGAACCAGAGACGCTCGTCCGAGACAAATACCCGGCGCTCTTTCCCCAGGTATATCCTTTGAACCCCTACTTTAGCCAATTTTAGGGGACGAAAATCTCTTTATTTTTATTGGATTGTAAAATCCCGACTTTTATTGGGCCACTAGACCCTAGTGAGCCTAATAAAAGTAGGGCCGAGCAATAGAAAACGACCATTTCGGGTGTCGTAGCGTGCCACTACCTCATTATTATGAATAGTGACCATACGAACCCCGATTGGACTTCCGTCAGTTCCGTTAGACTCGTATGGACAATACGAGTGCAACGGAATTCTTTGCACTTCGATCCGAGGTCGTTTGGAGAAAACGACCATTTCGGGTGTCGTAGCGCGCCACTACCTCATTATTATGAATAGTGACCATACGAACCCCGATTGGACTTCCGTCAGTTCCGTTAGACTCGTATGGACAATACGAGCGCAACGGAATTCGCTGCACTTCGATTCGAGGTCGTTTGGAGAAAACGACCATTTCAGGTGTCGTAGCGCGCCACTACCTCATTATTATGAATAGTGACCATACGAACCCCGATTGGACTTCCGTCAGTTCCGTTAGACTCGTATGGACAATACGAGCGAAACGGAATTCGTTGCACTTCGATCCGAGGTCGTTTGGAGAAAACGACCATTTCGGGTGTCGTAGCGCGCCACTACCTCATTATTATGAATAGTGACCATACGAACCCCGATTGGACTTCCGTCAGTTCCGTTAGACTCGTATGAACAATACGAGCGCAACGGAATTCGTTTCACTTCGATCCGAGGTCGTTTGGAGAAAACGACCATTTCGGGTGTCGTAGCGCGCCACTACCTCATTATTATGAATAATGACCATACGAACCCCGATTGGACTTCCGTCAGTTCCGTTAGACTCGTATGGACAATACGAGCGCAACGGAATTCGTTGCACTTAGATCCGAGGTCGTTTGGAGAAAACGACCATTTCGGGTGTCGTAGCACGCCACTCCTCATTATTATGAATAGTGACCGTACGAGCCCCGAATTAACTTCTGACAGTCCTGGTAAACTCGTACGAACAATACGAGCGCAACGGAATTCGTTAGGCCTCGATTCAAGGTCGTATGGAGAGTATGCCATTTTAGTACTATGCAGATCACCTCAGTGCGACGCACGAGATATAAAGCCCACAAACCCGGCATCGGCCCCGGCAACTCTTGTTGGACCCCGAGGGCCAAGGAGGACCCCGTCCTAAGTTGACTCGGTCAACCCCCCCCCCCCCCCCCCCCCCCCCGACTGAAAGTTATTGGAAAATAAAAAGGAAAAAGGGGGGGGGGGAGGAGAGAGAAAGCCCCCCCCCTCCCCAAAGAAGAGGGCTGCCCATGAATGGGCAACCCTATTTGGGCAAAGGGGGCAGGAGAGAGAGAAGGGAAGGGAGGGGGAGAAATATCTCCCCCTCCCTTATCCCCACGTGGAGGAAAAGGAAGGGGGGGGGGGGGGGGGGTGGGGAGAGCTCCCCCCCCTTCCTATAAAAGGAGGGGCAGCCCCCTCTCGAACCCCCACCCCACTCTCTCCCTCTCAGCCCCTCCCTGCCGACAGCCCAGCCCTCCTCCTCCTCCACCTTGCTGGAGCAAGCCAACCCCAAGCCGCCACCTCCTCCTCCTTCCTCATGGCCGGCCACCGCCCCTCCACCTCTCGAGCCCCACCTCACCTCCAGGTAGAACCGCCCCCCTCCTCCTTCTTACCTCCTGAAGGCAAGCCGCCCCCTCCCCGTCGCCGGAGCGCCACCAGCGCCACCCCGAGCTTGCTCGGGTGGCAGCGCTGGCCGTGGAAACCAACCCCCCGCCCCCCCCCCCCCCCCCCCCCCCCCCCCCCCCCCAGCGTCGGTGGTGGCGCTGTGGGGGGGGGGGGGGGGGGGGGAGCAGGTTCCCACTCGGGGACCCCGGCGCCGACGAAGGGGAGGCGGCTGTGCCGCCGGAGGACGCAGCCCCGGCGGCGCCCGAGCCCTCTTCCCCCTACTCTTTTCCTGTAGGGGAAACCACGCCAACCCCGGCGGCGGCCGGCGGCGCCAGGCCGCCGGACCCCCGCCGGAAGTCTGCCCCCTCCCCGGCGCCCCGACCTGGGGTGGCAGGGAGGGCCCTCCCCGAGGAGGCGGTGGCGCGGCCAGCTTGCATGGCCCATGCAAGCTGTGCCACGCCTTCCCGCCGCCTCCTGCTCTAATTTCCGGTGGGGACCGGCGGCGCCAAGTCGCCGGACCACCACCGGAGTAGTCGCCGGCCCCCAGCGCACCGTCCGGGGGCGGCACCAGCCCCTCCCCCTCGGGGGCAGCGGCGCGGCGGCATGCATGGTGCATGCAGGCCTCCGCCTCCCGCCCCCTCGTTCGCTCGAATTCCGGCGGTGGCCGGCGGCGCCAGGCCGCCGGACCACCACCGGAATGGTCGCCGGCCCCCGGCGCACCGTCCGGGGGCGGCGCCGGCCCCAGCCGGCCGCTGCCCGGCGGCGGCTGTGGCAGCCAACCGAGAGCAATTGGGGGCCGCACGATCTCCCCCAGGAGATCAAGCGGCCCCCGCTTCCTTAACTCCCGCCTCCGCCTCAGTTTGAGTGCTCCCACAGCGGATCCGCCGCAGATCCGCTGTGGGAGCCGCGGGAAGGCGCAGGGTACCAGACCCCTGCGCCCCCTCCATTTCCCTAATCGCACCCCAACACCCCCCCTCCTTTTCCTAATCGCACCCCAATCTTCCTTTCCCCTTCCCCATTTTTTGAGAAAAAATGGGGCAGATTGGGAAGAAGTGTTCTAAATGAAAAATGTGGCCCACCCTAAGGGGCACCTACTGTAATTTTTTGGGATTTTTAGGAGGAGTTTTGCTATTTTTAAAACCCTTTATAGAGTCTATTTTGAGAAAATGAACGTCCAAATAAGTTCGCAAAAATCACCAAAAATTAAGGGCTCTAATTGAAGGTGTCTTACAACTACTCTTAAAGTTGGGAGGCGTGACATCTTATTTTGGTCCTCCAAAAGCTTTTACAAGCAAAATTAAATGCCCAAAAAGAGCGAAGTTCCTCAAAATGAACCGGCGTCCCCCTCGACGCATATTTTTAAATATCTATAAACTTATGCGTATCTATCCAAGGAATCGACTAAGCTCGGAATATCGACGCGAAAATCGGAACGAAATCGCGGCGCGGCGCCGAAATTTAACCCCGCCGCGACAATAATAAAAGAACGGAGTCGACGATTGAAGCCTCCTCTTATGGAGTGATTGGATTACTGACCCTTTCTTTTATGCTTTTATTTACGTTCTGTACTTTCCTTTAAATCCAGTCTCGCACTGGTCCCCCGCATTTTACTTTCTGTAATTCCCTTTAAATCCAGTCTCGCACTGGTCCCCCGCATTTTACTTTCTGTACTTCCCTTTAAATCCAGTCTCGCACTGGTCCCCCGCATTTATTCTCTGTACTTTCATTTAAATCCAGTCTTGCACTGGTCCTGTCATTATGGCCTCTGCTTTCGGCCTACTTTTCTGTTGATTACCATAGCCTCTGCTTTCGGCCTACTTTTCTGTTTATTACCATGGCCTCTGCTTTCGGCCTACTTTTCTGTTTATTCCCATGACCTCTGCTTTCGGCCTACTTTTTTGTTTATTACCATGGCCTCTGCTTTCGGCCTATTTTTGCTGCTATACTTATTCGTATTTAGGTACTAACTGCAGCCCTGCACAGGCAAGCGATGCTTATCCTCCCTCCTGCGAGGCTTTAGTTGGAGAAAACTCGGAGTTGAGTTCCTCCTCCCAGGTTAGCCCCAAGCAAGGAGCCCTTCTACCGCTAAGCCTCCCGGTCAGAGGTCGTGTGACCAGTCGAGTAGAATTGCCACGTAATTTATGTGCTTGTCTTTATATATAATGCGGGAGAAGATTGTTTGGGAGTGGCGGGTTGGTCACGCTCGCAGACCATTCGTACCGGTGCGGGTGGGTTGACGACTCATGGCGACAGGGAGATGTGCACCGCGGGTTATCACTCTCTGAGCCTGCATTTTGCCTCCACTGGTCGGCCTACAAATCGGCTCGCCGGATGTCGCTCACATCCAGTTGGTACACCAAGTTGTACAGGAGGGCCTGAATGATACGCTACGACTACATTCAGAAGTGGCAGGACTGGCCACTGTCACCGACGGCCACATCGGTGAGGCCCGCGGGGTTAGCTCCCCTGCTTGAAATAAAGCGGTCTAAACTGTGTCGACACAGGGTTTTTTTGTGTGCTTGTCGACTAGACAGAATTTGTGTCGGCTAGAATCTCTAGTCGATATAATGTATATCGGCTTGATTGCTTGTCGACTGGACATAATCTGTGTCGACTGGAAGCTCTAGTCGATATAATGTATATCAGCTTGATTGCTTGTCAACTGTTATCGTCTAGATTGTCCAAATGATATCATGCAGACTTAATCTACATAGTCTAGATTGTCTAGACGATATCGTGCAGACTTAGTCGATATCGTCTAGTGATATTGTGCAGACTATTTATTCTATATCATCTAGATCGTCTAGACGATATCGTGCAGACTTAGTCTATATCGTCTAGACGATATCGTGCAGACTTAGTTTATATCGTCTAGATCGTCTAAACTATATCGTACAGATTTAGTCTATATCGTCTGAACGATATCGTGCAGACTTAGTCAATATCGTCTAGATCTAGATCGTCTACATGATATCGTGCAGACTTAGTCTATATCGTCTAGATCGTCTAGATGATATCGTGCAGTCTGCTTAGTCTATATCATCTAGGCGATATAGTGCAGAGTGCCTAGACAATATCGGCTAGATCGGCTAGCCGACATTTTGTTTCTCTTATTTCAAACCCTGAACCCGGTTCAAATTTTCTTAAGGTAATTCCTCTTACAGCTGAACCGGTTCACTAGGTATTATATATTGATATAATATTTAGTTTTAGGGTTAAGATTCATTCTATTCTCATGTGCCCTCAAGAAGAGTTCTGCAGAACGGCGACCACGAACCCGGCGTGGCTTCCTTTTGTAAACTGGAACCGTAGTGTCGACGATCTTCTCATGGAATCAAATCTAGCAATCTGTGGAGACGAAGACCCCTGGGATTTGTCACGCCTCAGCTATAAAGAGGTGGAAAAAATCTTTGAGGCATCGCCCTCATTCTGGCGGATTCCTGAAAGGTGGGAGGGATCCCGGACGATTCTACGGTTGGCGATGAATTGGTCTGTGAATTATCGTGCCAATTCCGCAAAACGGTCGATGGTTCCGCTTTGTAGAGAGTGGAACTATGTGTGAGCCTGTTCCTTGAGTGTTGCAGGGAATACTTGACAAGAGCTGGTCTGGGGCATTGTAGATTCTCATAATGGTGGTGAAGTTGTTGATATGTTCCACCAGGTCATTCGTCCCGTCGAACATTTTGGTGTTGGGGAGCTTAAAGCCATGAGAGATCGGGTGAGCTAGAACTTGAGGCGTCAGCAGGGAGCCGTGGTGATGGGGATGGTGGGCGAAAGCGGACCGGACCGTTGAACGATCTGTTCATACTCTTCTGCAGTCACTTCGCATATCTCTTTGCAAGTGAATCTTCCAACTTTATAACTGATGTCTGCTGCTTCCTACTGGTGATGATTAAAGTCAGCCACGGGGCCCCTGGCCGGTCGAGCGGGATGCTTGGAGCTGGCCGCGTCGGAGAATTCTTCTTCGTAGACATTTTCCTCTCGAGCGATCTGGCGGAGCATGGTTTGGAGCTAAGGGAGGCGGATTGACCATTGCGGGAGGCAAAACGGGAGCTCCTAGGTTTCTTAGGAGAGCCAACATCTTGGCACGTTGCTCCTCCATTTGTCGCATGCGCCCTTCCAGTGCAGTGATGAGGGCGATCATCGCCTCCTCCGCGAGAGGTGCGTTGATGAGTGAGTGAGAGCGAGCTGGGTCGATGCGTCCCCCTTGTACTGATCTTTCGGTAGTACGGGCACTTCTCCTTACCATTGATGTTGGTTGTGAGTATTGCCCTGAAGCAAATACTGTCTTCAGAGAGTCTTTGCAGAGTTTGGGAACACCTTTCCCACGGACGGCACCAAACAGTTGTTGGTCGTTCGACGCTCTTGTTAGACCGGTCGAATTGAACCGTCTCAGTTCTAGAGTGAGCCGAGCGTGCAAACAGTCAGAGGGTAAAAACCATGGGGCCAGATCAGTCTGACCAAATTCACGATCTCTTTTGGTGTTACAACTTGTAGAATGCAAGAGGGTGACAGACCACCGCTCGTTGCAGGGGGTGCAAAGAAGAAAGAGAGAGAGAGAGAGAGATCTCTAAGGATGAAGGAAATACCCAAGAGCCTAAGGGAGATCTTCAAGTCACCTTCGAAGGAGATCTTCGAAGGAGAAGAAGATCTTCGAAGGTTGAAGGAGATCTTCGAAGGATTCTTCGAACGCCGAAGAACTCTGATGGATCTTCGAAGGAGCACTCTCGGGAACTGAAGATCTCTCGGGTGCTGAAGACAAGATGTCCTCAAATGAGGGCTCTGAGCTGCTTTTATAGCTTTGGACAGAGGTAGTCCGATAATTTCGCAGTCGAACCACCAGATGGGCGAATCATGCTCATCGATCTGGAGTACACAGATCGCCACTTTTGGATATGACCGTCTTGCCCTCCGTGGAGTTCAAGAAGTACGGGCAGCTTCGTTAATGTCGATGACAACAACGAACAAAAACTGCAATCTGGGAAGTTAAGAAAGTTAACTGTCGTGAACACGGAGACGTTCAGCGCGCGTTGTGCGGGTAGAGGTGCTCCGAGTGCGCCACGAACTTGGAGATGTTCAACGCACATCGTGAACTTGAAGATGTTCGACGCGCATCGTGAACTTGGAGATGTTCGGCGCGTCGTGAACTTGGAAATGTTTGGTGCGGGTCGTGAACTCGGAGATGTTCGACACTCGTCGTACACTTGGTCGTGTAATGTGTGTGCTGTGAATGTTGACTTAGGAGGTGTAGCCATGCGATGCAGGGGAGGTGCAGCCCCGCCGTACCCCAAAGGGGGGCGACTGCGAGCACACTGGTCGTACTGAAAGGGGGGTTCGGCTATGGGTGCACCCCAAGAGGGGTGGGGCCTCGGTCCCACCCAAGGGGGGTGCGACCTCGGCCGCACCCAACGGGGGTGCGGTCTCGGCCGCACACAACGGGGATGCGGCCTCGGCCGCACACAATGGGGGTGCGGCCTCGGCTGCACCCAAGGGGATGCGGCCTCGGTGCGACCTCGGTCCGACCTCGAGCGCACCCATGAGGGTGTGACTCGATTCCGCACTGGTATCTTACACTTATAGTTTTATTTCTTGATTCATGGTCATCACAAGATCCACAATTTCCGTTTAGGGTTTTCTTAAACATTATTCCGCTGCACACATATGACGTGTCTACCCTAAGGAAAACCCAACACGACGCTCGTGGTTATGGCACTCTTCTTGCCTCCTTGGGGCTTGCTCTCCCCCCCCCCCCCCCCCCCCCCCCCCCCGCCCATCTCCTTTTCTGACTTCCTTCAAATTGTTGATGGTGGGCCTCGATGGCTTCATCAGCTATAATTTGGGCGTCAACTCGATGCACGAGATCTACGTAGCTTGCCACTGTCTCCCTCATCAGTGCTGAATGAAAACCACTTGGGCAGAGTCCTCCTAGGAAAACGCCGCGCAGAAGTTCGGGGTCGACCCCTAGGATTTGTCGCGCCTCAACTATAAAGCGGCGGAAAAAAATCTTTGAGGGTATCGCCCTCATTCTGGCGGATTCCTGAAAGGTGGGAGGGATACCGGACAATTCTGCGGTTGGCGATGAATTGGTCTGTGAATTATCGTGCCAATTCCGCAAAACGATGGTTCCGCTTTGTAGAGAGTGGAACTATGTGTGAGCCTGTTCCTTGAGTGTTGAAGGGAATACTTGAGGGATGCGGCCTCGGCCGCTCTCCATGAGGGACGCGGCCTCGGCCGCACCCCTACGGGGGGCCCGCCCCGCACTTTAGAGTTACAATGGTCATGCGGCCCGGTTGGCGCGGCGACCGTCGTGGGATAGTTGTCGTGTGGCAGTTTCGCTACTGTTACCGGAAGGCGATTCCGTGCCGGTTTCTCCACTTCCTCCATCATTAACGCTTCCCCTTAGTGGGATCTTTTACTAAGCGCACCTCTTAATCTATACAAATTGATGGGTGCATATCAGGAACCATCAATCCCCCCAAAATGTTATCTTCTTCTTCAACCACACCATCTTCAATCATAACTACCCACCCAAACAGACCCATAGTTTTAAATTAAAAAAACAAAGGAAATGGACACTAATCCTTCAAAAAATACTTTTGAACCCTACGGATAGCAAAAGTACCAATTTTGGTGCTTTTTAATGTCACGGGTGCCCCATGCCACCCCCTCGCGCTCAGAGTCGAACTCCAAAGTTCCTTCGCTCCTCAAAACACGAGTCAAAGTGCTTCCTTCGCCATCAATACCACTTCATCTTCTCTGAGACAAAAATGGGCGGCCGCATATGCATCACATCCTATAAATACAGCCATAAATCTGGAGGAAGGGAACACCATAATCAAATCCCAAAACCCTAAGGGCATGTTCGTTTCGCTGGAATTGGGGCAAAGGAATTGAAATTGGGTATCCCAATTCCAATTCCGCTGTTCATATCGTATATTTTGGACCCGGCATTGGCATTAGCTTAAAACTCATAGGTTTTAGGTTTACAAAAAACGCCTTCCCTCAAAACCGAGCCCACGACCTCGGTTTTCATTCGGTATCGCGATAGAAGGTTCGTTCCCGTCGGCGCTGCTCCCCTCTCGCTCCCGTGCGCGATCATCTCCTTCGCTCCGGGCCGGCTCCGGCAAGCTTCCTCTCCCTCTCTGGTATGTCTTCTCTCCCAACTGCAGGGCTTCTCCTCTACTTTCTTTTCAGTCGGCTGAATGGCTTCTCCCGTAGGTTTTCTGGGGCAAGCAGCTATTTCTTCCTCCTCTCCGGCAATCGCAGCTTGGAGAAGCTTCTTTCAACATCTACAAGTCATTCTTCCTCCATTTTGGCCCGATTTCTTTCTCCGGTTAGGTATAACCTTTTTTGGTTCATACAAATTTTTATTTAGATTTTTGTTTGGAGTTTCTATATGTAGATGTGTGTATGATTGTGTAGATTGGGAATTTTTTGTGTAGATGTGTGTGTTTTGTGTATTTGTATGTGTTCTTATGGTTGTGTATTTTGTGTGTGTATATGCATGTGGTTGTGTGGGTATGTGGTTGTGTATGTGTGTATGTTGTGTTTGTATGTTGTTTGCATGTGTATGTGGTTGTGGTTGTGGTTGTGTGTGTGTGTGTATGTGTATGAGTATGTGGTTGTGTGTGTATATGTGTGTGGTTGTGTATGTGTATGGTTGTGTATATGTATTGGTTGTGTATGTTGTATGTGGTTGTATGTTTGTGTGATTGTATGTTGTGTGTGGTTGTGTATATGTGTTGGTTGTGTATGTGTGGTTGTATGTTGTGTGTGGTTGTGTACGTATATGTGTGTGATTGTGTATGTGTGGTTGTGTGTATGTGTGTGATTGTGTATATATGTGGTTGTGTATATGTGTATTTATTTTTAATGTTTCATAGATGGATACTCTTATCGAGTTTCATAAGAAGAGAAGAATGGACACCATGAGAAAGAGAGTTGTGGTAGCTGCTTTATCTGCTGTTGTCGTTGCAATTTTGATGAAAAATTGCAGAAACAGCTGTCCAAGCATTAGGACACAACACTATACTCTACGATTGACGCTTTAAAATAGGTTATATAACGGGACAGATATCAACTGTTATAACCAATTGCGTATGAACAAGAGCGCTTTTCGTAGCTTGTGCACGGTATTAGTGGATGAGGGTTATTTGAGTGAGACTCAAAATGTATCAGTGAAGGAATCAGTAGGGTTGTTCTTACATGTCCTAGCACATAACATCAAATTTCGGATTGTAGGTGGTGCGTACCTACATTCCATCGATACTATAAGCCGTCATTTCAACCTTGTGTTGAGGGCAATCTTGAAGATGAGTTCGGTGTATATCAAACATCCTGAAACATCACAAGCACATAGGTGAGGGTACTTTAAAGATTGTGTTGGTGCTATTGATGGCACACACATTGACGTCACTGTACCAGTAAGTGACCAAGGAAGATATCGCAACAGAAAACAAGTTATTACCACCAATGTCCTCGGTGTATGCGACGCGGACATGAAATTCATATACATTTTACCTGGTTGGGACGGGTCTTCATCAGATTCAAGGGTGCTTCGTAATGCATTAGAGGTGGAGGATTGCTTTGAAGTACCCATAGGTAAGATTATTCCTAATCGTCCACTAGCTCGACAACAAGGTTTTTTCCTTATAAATAACATATAATTTAAAATTGTAGGTAAGTACTATCTTGTTGATGCGGGTTATACAAATGGCCCAGGATATCTAGCTCCTCATCGATCGACACGTTATCATCTTCAGGAGTGGGCAACTCAAGGAAACAATCCTACTACCTATAAGGAGTTACTTAATCTTCGACATTCAAAGAAAAGAAACGTCATCGAAAGAACCTTCGGATTACTAAAAAAAGATGGGCAATCTTACGTCAACCATCTTTCTTTAATATCAAGCAACAAGTATGTTATTCAAAGAATCGAATCATAGTTTTCTTGTTGTGCATTATCAAAAATTTTAATTGCACTTTATTATTACACAGGTTCAAATTATTAATGCTTGTTGCATTCTGCATAATTTCTTGGTAGACAAGATGCTATTAAATGATGACAGATTGTAGGCGGAAGTTGATGCAGAAATATTAACACAAAAAAGTAGCGGGGATAGTTTTGAGTATGCAGATAAGGGTTGAACCCATTCAAGCGACAAATGAATGGACAGCATTCAGAGATAACTTAGCTCTAACAATGTTTAAAGAGTATCAAGATCGAATGACAAAATATGCTTCCAACATAGTATTAGCTATCATTTTTTGGGAAGTTAAGAAAGTTAAGAAAGTTAACTGTCGTGAACACGAAGACGTTCAGCGAGCGTTGTGCGGGTAGAGTTGCTCCGAGTGCGCCGCGAACTTGGAGATGTTCAACGCACATCGTGAACTTGAAGATGTTCGACGCGCATCGTGAACTTGGAGATGTTCGGCGCGTCGTGAACTTGGAAATGTTCGGTGCGCGTCGTGAACTCGGAGATGTTCGACGCTTGTCGTACACTTCCGTGAATGTGGACTTAGGAGGTGTAGCCATGCGATGCAGGGGAGGTGCGGCCCCAACGTACCCCAAAGGGGGGCGACTGCGACAACACTGGTCGTACTGAAAGGGGGGGTGCGGCTATGGGCGCACCCCAAGAGGGATGGGTCCTCGGCCGCACCCAACGGGGGTGCGGCCTCGGCCGCACACAACGGGGGTGCGGCCTCGACCGCACACAACGGGGGTTTAGGGATGCGGGATGCGGCCTCGGCCGCACCCCATGAGGGATGCGGCCTCGGCCGCACCCCATGAGGGATGCGGCCTCGGCTGCACCCCACGGGGGGCCCGCCCCGCACTTTGGAGTTACAATGGTCGTGCGGCCCGGTTGGCATGGCGGCCGTCGTGGGATGGTTGTCGTGTGGCTGTTTCGCTACTGTTATCGGACGGCGATTCCGTGCCGGTTTCTCCACTTCCTCCATCATTATCGCTTCCCCTTAGTGGGATCTTTTACTAAGCGCACCTCTTAATCTATACAAATTGATGGGTGCATATCAGGAACCATCAATCCCCCCAAAATGTTATCTTCTTCTTCAACCACACCATCTTCAATCATAACTACCCACCCAAACAGACCCATAGTTTTAAATTAAAAAAAACAAAAGAAATGGGCACTAATCCTTCAAAAAATACTTTTGAACCCTAGGGATAGCAAAAGTACCAATTTTTGGTGCTTTTTAATGTCACGGGTGCCCCATGCCACCCCCTCGCGCTCAGAGTCGAACTCCAAAGTTCCTTCGCTCCTCAAAACACGAGTCAAAGTGCTTCATTCGCCATCAATACCACTTCATCTTCTCTGAGACAAAAATGGGCGGCCGCATATGCATCATTGCCTATAAATACAACCATAAATCTGGAGGAAGGGAACACCATAATCAAATCCCAAAACCCTAATCGATTTGAGAACAGAACTCTCCGCAGGACAAATTTATTTGGCACCAAAATTTAAGAAAAAATCAAATAATAAAAAGTTTAAAAAATGCGAAGAAAAATGAAACTTGCATAGCACGATTTTCATTTCAGAGTTATATGATAAAATCAAAATCTCAAAGGGCAATAATATGCCATTTTAGCTGTCAATAACTAAAATAATGAATAGAAAAATCAAATTTCTATTTCAGAGTTGATAAATATAACCCTTTCAAAATTCCCAGAAAACCTGATTATCCTCCATTCCGTCTTTGGCAGAAGACTAACGTGAAAAGGAGAAAAACAATCGGCAATGCTGGGCGGCGAATTTTAGATTTTTCGTGCATAGATGAAGAGAGCAGTTAATGGATCATCAGGAGATATATCTCTCCTGCTGCTCCTGAAGCAGTCTAGCAGAAGACTTGGCATCAAGATAAAGAGCACTCACTTCCTCAATATCAGCCTGCACACAGTTGATTTAGATCAAAAAATAAAAAAATAGAGGCGTATTTTAAAAAAACTACTGATTACCAAAAACTCCCCTGGGAGTTTAGCATAATTACAGGTTGCACCCATCTATCTTTCAAAATTACAAAAACCTCCCCTATGAATTTCCATTTCATAGCATGCATGCAGAAAAATACCCCCTAGAGCTCCTCTTTAGGGGGTATTTATGTTCATGCATGTTATGAAATGTAAACTCACACGAGAATTTTGTAATTTCGAAAGATAGAGGGTGCAACCTGTAATTTAGCACACTTACAAGGGAGGTCGCAGTGAAAGACCCGTAAGAATATGGAATGATGGTTCGATCTTAGGTCAAGTTACCTTGCAGATTCTCTCTCTTCCATTTGTTTTGGCAACGATGTTGGCGGGCGACATCAACTGCATGGCGTGCCTGAATAAGCAGTATGTAATTTTGTAAGTAGCTTGTAAGAGAAAAGAGAAATAAAGATGCGCTTTCGAGAGAAACAAGGTACTAAAACGATGTTGGCGGGCGACATCAACTGCATGGCGTGCCTGAATAAGCAGCTTGTAAGAGAAAAGAGAGATAAAGATGCGCTTTCGAGAGAAACAACGTACTAAGAATAGAAAACGATTTGCGGTTTTGATGCGAACTGGAAACTGAGGAAGTGATTTTAAATGAAGGGCCTGCGTTGTGTGAGATAATTATTGACAAAATAGTTGAAGGATCAAGAGGAAACGTAGGGCGCGTACGCATTTGAAATTTCACGCAAATGAAAGGAAATTGGATAGTAGCAAATGTATATGAATTCAATCACTCATTAAATTGTAGAAGAGAAAATGAGAAGGGAAGGGTAAAATGTCCCCAAAGAGCATCATGTTCCCCCAAACGTTTGAAGTACTGCGGAGTTGGGCACAGTTGGGTGAGGTGGTGTGGTTGTGAAAGCGGAAGTGAAAAAATAGGAAGCATTTGAATAACTACAGTCGCAAAAGCCACTTCCCCAAAACGGCGCGTTGGGCCAAAATGTCATCACCGTAATCTGTGGTCACATTTTAGCAGCCGTAAATCCCCCTTACCCCACAAATTTGAGTTAAGGCCAGAACGCCGCCACAGTAATCCATATGCATGCAAACATGAATTCATGGAAGAGACTGAGATAACTTGGAAGAAGAATGCATCAAAAGTTCATCCAACAATGAAGAGAGTCAAGTGGTTGAAGACACCATCCATGGTCTCTCCACCTTGAGTGAGAAGATGGACAATGAGATACACGAGTATTAATTATTAAATCAGAAGGAACTCCAAATAACAACAAACCGAGGATAATCCACCATACAAAGAAGCAAAAAAGAGAAGACGCTAAGGAAAGTGATAAGGTAGTTTTCGAACTATATTAATATTTAGATTAAATAAAAAATAGCATTTTCTTGTTTACAATTATCATCAGGAATGCCTACTTAAGAAAATCACAACAAATATCATCTAAGAAACATTAAGGATCTGTTGAGAACCCGTTCAGGTTCTAGTGCGGCAACGCTACATTTGTCACTGGAGATTCAGGTGTTGCATGAGAACTCATTCAAGCTCCGGTGCAGCGGCGCTCCATTTGCCACAAGAGATTAAGGATCATTTTGAACCACCAGATAGAGCTCCATTTTTCACAGCTCCATTCAAAACTGAGCTCAATTTCTTGTCCCACCAGAGCCTGAACGACATGCCCCACCAGAGCCTGAACGACACCTCTCTCTCAAATATAGCCTAAATCATCTTAGTCGATAAAATCCTAAACTGCTAAGGTTGCTTTCAGCCAAGCTAAGGTAGTATATTGTTAGACGGACAAAAAAGAGAATTGGCTAAGAAAGCTAAGGAAGCACTTTCTTCATAATTTATTGAAATGTGAGAAATGATCCAAGAGGATCTCCACCCTAAAAGTTAGTCCACCGGGACTGATTCAAGTGTGCATGTAAATTAGAATTTGATTATGCTAATGGGATATAGCCATGCCACCTCTTTTTGGAGACATTCAGCGAGTTGTTGGACCACCACCTAAAGAGTGTGACATGTTTGTTGTTCTTCATTTGCATCCCCTGCATGAGTCTGCTGAGTTTTTGTTGTCATTCGCATGACTCTATTGAATCATTTATTCAATATCTGTACGAGTTACATGAGTCGATTCGACGAAAAATTGCAAGTAATAACGAATAGTATAAAGTTTATGCAGCTAATTGCAAGTGGAAGCAGATATTTCGAGAAGGTGAGCAGATGATGGTTCACATTCGTGCGGAAAGGCTCTCCAAGGGGCCTACTAAAAATTAAATACCAAGTGAATAGGCCATTGTACACGGTCATGACAAGAATTAGAGCAAACGCCTCCGAGTTCGACATCCCTAAGAGCATGGATATCCACCCAGTATTTAATGTTGAGGACTTGAATCCTTACATTGAGCCTCGCATGTACACAGATCTATATCCTGAGGCCATCTCTGAGCTTCACATACCCTGTTACGGATATTCAAGACGAGGTGCGTCCATGGCGGGTCTACAAGCGGCGGGAACCGCATGGGGAGGTGACGGCGGGCGCGACCCAGACCGACGAGGATAATCCGGCGATGACAAGCGCGGAGGATATTTAACATTAAGTATTTTATTATGTTTTGGTTATGATGAACTTTCAGTTTTGCTATTTGTACTTCGCCACTATAAGAGGGCATGTGGGACTTTGTATTGTTTTGTCTTGGATGTGTTAAGAAAAAGGGTTGCTCCCTTATTTTCCTCTCAACCCTAGCCCCTTTCTTCTCTCCCTCTTACCGTCGACCCTCCCCCTAGTCCGGATCTTCTCCTTACCGTAATATTTGGTCTGACCTGCCGTTTCGCCCGCTGTGATGGTCGTCGGTGTTCATCCCTGCGTCCGCCTCACATCCACTCGCCGCTCGGGGGCGCTGCATCGCCGCTCACTACCACGCAGTAGCATCGCCTCGCCGCGCCTGTCACCTTCCCGTGATTCGTGCTCACCCCGACACTTCCGCAACTCAGCGATCTCGCTCTGCCATGGCACCTCCGGCGACTCGTGCTCACCCCGACACTTCCGCTGCTGATTGCTCCGACGACTTCGTCCAGCGTCGCCTCGATGCCCACGACTCTCAGTTCTCCTCCATCTAGGCCACACTGCAGATTATCCTTGCGCTCCTGGACGCCCATCTCGCCCGCGCTCGCCGCCAACGAAGGGTGCGCCTCCTCTGCCGACGGGGGCTCCCTGCTCGGCACCCCCCCAGCCCGCAACTGTTGTGCCCCTCTCGGGTCGCTCAACCCTCGCCCTTGACGTTTCGCATTTCTCCGGTACCGATCCCATGGGGTGGATCGCCAAGGCCGAACAATACTTTGACCTCCACCTCACACCGGAGGCGGACAAGGTCGGCACAGCCGTGGTCGGCCTTGACGTATCCGCTCTCCATTGGGCGTGGTGGCTATGCCAATCTCAACCCCTCATTTCCTGGGGCGAGCTGAAACAAGAGATGGTCTGCCGGTACGAGCCCCGCTACGCTGGTTCCACCGTCGAGCGCCTTTGTAGTATCCTCCAGTCGGTCGGTCTCGATGCTTACATCGACGAATTCGCCTCCTTGGTCGCACATGTCTCCGGCCTTCCGCCCAACCACTATTTGGGTTTTTTCATGCAAGGCCTCCTTCCGTCAATCCGCTCTCGCATCCGCACCCATCAACCACGGACAGTCTCCAAAGCGCTCGATCTCGAAAGTGTTGTGGAGGCAGATCTCGGTGCGCGTCCGTCGGCCACCACCGGGCCTCGTCCTTCGCGGCCACCACCACCGCGGGATTGCGGTCCACGGGCGACCCTCGTCCGGGCCGCATCCAGACACCCCACCGCCTCTCCAATGGGGACTACAACGAGCTCAGACGAAAGGGGCTCTACTTCCGATGCCGTCAACCGTACTCTCCCACTCACGAATGCGCCGTGAAGAGTTTCATGCAATTATTGGGATTTTGGCCCCGAAATCACCGTGGAGGTTTTTGAGGCGCTCGAGATCACCGACGAGCCGCTACCCACGGAAGCCGACGGAGCCACCCTCCACCGCTTAGATCTTCCCTGCTTCTCGGTGGGCGGCCTCACCGGACCGCAGACTATGAAGTTAGCAGGCCTCGTGCAGGGGCATCCAGTTCTCATTATGATCGACAGCGGCGCTAGCCACAATTTCATCTCTCATCGCCTAGTGCGACAACTCGCCATCCCATGTACACCATCGTCGGACTTCACCGTCTGTTTAGGATATGTCCTTCGTCAGCCGATCGCAGGCTCTTGCCTTGCCGTGCGGGTCGCCATGGGACATTGCTCTGTGACAGCAGATTTTTATGTATTCGAGCTGGGCGGCATCGAGATCATCCTGGGCGTGGCTTGGCTGGCGACATTCGGGTAAACTGGGAAAATATGTCTATGCAGTTCTTTTGGGAAGGGTCACCCTGCCACCTCGTCGGCGACTCCGCTCTGCTCCGAACTCCGGTTTCCTTCTGTGTCATCCAATGAACGAGCGATGCGGCTTTCTCTATGTGGCTTTGGCAGCTACAGACCGAGCCGACAGCCACCTCAGTGCTCCCACCCGACCTCCACCGCATCCTCGAAGAGTTCTCCGACGTGTTCACGCCTCTAGTGGGCTTACCCCCGGTGCGGACCACTGACCATGCCATTTCGCTACAGCACCACACCTCGGCCGTATCCGTCAGGCCTTACCGCTATGGGCATGTCCAGAAGGACGAGATCAAACGCTTGGTGCGGGAGATGCTCATGGGCGGCCTCATCCGCCCCAACGCGAGCCCTTTCTCCAGCCCGGTCCTCCTCGTGCGCAAGAAGGACGGGAGTTGGCACTTCTGTGTCGACTACCAAGAATTAAACAAGGCCACGGTCCCGAAAATATCTTATTCCAGTCATACAAGAGCTTTTGGACGAGCTCCATGGCGCCGCCTTTTTCACGAAGCTTGACCTCCGGGCGGGATACCACCAAATCCGAGTGCGGCCGGAAGATGTACCAAAGAGCATTTCAGACGCATGACATACACTACGAGTTCCTGATTATGCCCTTCGGGTTGACCAACGCTCCGGCCACCTTCCACGCCACCATGAACGATATCTGAAAGTGCACAGTTAACCTCACTAGAATTCTCTAGAGGGGGGGGGGGGTGAATAGAGATTAAAAAATATTTTGTGCAAAGTTAATATATAAATGTGTATGATCACAGATTAGAGCTTCCCACACACCAACAAGAATTAAACAAATAAAGAAAGTAAATGCAAGAATAGAAATCACAGCACAACACAAGAAAATACAGTGGTTCCCCAAACTTTGGGTAGTCCACTCTTCTACTCCCTTGGTAGGAAATTCACTATCTTGTACTGAGTCTTTTGATAAGGAGACTCTTAGAACCACCCTGAGTCTTTTGACAAGGAGACTCTTAGAACCACTCCGAGTCTTTTGACAAGGAGACTCTTAGAACCACCCTGAGTCTTTTGACAAGGAGACTCTTAGAACCAGTCCACTGAATTTTTTGAAGAGAGATTCTAAAAACTCTTTTACAATGTTTTAAGTAAGAAGAATAAAGAAGAAAGAAATAAGAACAAGAATGAATCTTCTTCCTAGCAAGAAGATTGGAAGAACAAGTAGTGAATTAAATCTTTCTTCTATAGAGAGAAGAAGATTTGTAGCTTTTCTCTCTTTGTGAGAGCTATCAGAATTTGCAGCAGAATGACTTCAGAAGAAGGAGGAGAAGATGAAGGTTTTTTCTCTGCAGCACACTATCACTTTTCTCAGCTTATTTCTCTATTCTCTTGGGAGCTTTTCCTCTGTTTCAAATATATGTGTTAGATCACTCAACTGACTTTTTCAGCCGACCTCCTCTTTATTTATAGTTCTGTTTCAGTCAAATAATACTATAGGAGGAAAATCAATTAGCAATCAGACAAATAGAAAGAAGGAACTATTTCCATAATGACATTTTCTGTAGAAGGAAAGAATGAATCCTGATTTCAAATAATATCTAAAATAGAGTTAAACAGATTAGCCAAGAATCAAATAGAAGGAAAGAATGATTCAGAACGACTATAAAATATTAACATTATTCCATACAAATCAGATCTACTGAAAGAAGGAAAGAGATCTGGCGCAAATTTAAATCTGTCATATAAATCGACGTGCGTCGATGACCATTCGACGTAAACGTCGAGTTCTTCTTGGCTGAACATTGAAAGGAGAATATGGAAAGTACGTCGACTAAGATGCGTCGACTTCATTAGATGCGTCGACTAGAAATCAGAGTAGCGTCGACAACACATACGTCGAAATCTTCCTAAAGCTACTTCGACTCAATCTGAAGGAAACATCGACTACATTTTGACGTTGCGTCGAATAGTAATCGACGCATATTTACTTTACCTTGTTTTTCTTTCTTAGAATACATATTCAACTTATTTCTAGGGGTTAAGAGAAATCATTTCCCCAACAATCTCCCCCTATTTGGCTTAACCCTACTTAGAGAGAAATTGTATTAGCATAAAATTAATCACAGCAAAGCATTTGTATAGAAAAGAAATATGTCACTCAATCAAAAGTGAAATTTAGAAGAAGAGATCATATAAACAAATTTTCCAGAATCATATAAACAGATTTCATGTTCATACCAATTAGTATTCAACTATAGGGTAAAATATATCAGCATTGTTTTCAAATATTACTCAGGAGGGGTAGGAGGGGTCTTTCTCTTTCTTTTGAATACTATTGTGGATTGCTCTTTCCCAGTAGCAGGTGACTCCCTGAGCTCCCCCTGGGACTCAGCCATTTGCTCCCCCTGAGTCTTAGCTCCCCCTGCCCCTGACTCCTGAGCCCCTTCTTCAGCCATCACAGCATCTGGTTCAGTTCCAGCAGCAGTATTCAGCTCTTTCTCACCTTCTTCCTTTTCAGCCTCATTTTCTGCTCTGCTTCCCTCCCCTTGTAGTAGTGCCATTTGATTTGCAGCATCTCTTGCTATGTTGAGTACCTCTATTGTTTGTTCATCATTGTGTAACTCAGGTACTGTCTCATTCCCAAGGGTTTTGTCAGATTTTTGAGGAGGGGACTTGTGAGAGAGAGATTTAGGATTGGAGGGCTGCTCTTCATCTAGATTCTCCCCCTTCTTGACCTTCTTGGCCAGGGAGGTTAAGAAAGACCTTGTCACTCTAGAGGAAGAGAGAGAGGTCTTTAGGCCATGCACAGAGGCACTGACCCTATCTATTTGGGTGTGCATGTGAAGGATGGAGGAATGAATTTGGGAGCAATGCTCATCCAGCATCACTTGGAATTTTTCAGCTGCAGATTTGATGCACTGAGTGATGAGAGCCTCAGTGGATGCAGATGATTCATGGTGTGAAAGGTGAGGAGGTGAAAGAGGAAGAGAGAAGTGAGTTGATTCATGAGGTATGGGTGATGATGGAGGTAGAGAAGATGGGAAATTAGGAGGAGGAAGAGAAGGAGAAACTGCTGTTTGAGCAGATGTTTGAGAAGAGGTAGGTAGAGTAGGAGTTGTGAGGGTAGCAGAGAGTATTTGAATGGATGATGGTGGTAGAGAATGGTTGTCTCTTTGAGGAGAAGGAGGAGGAGGAGAGGGAGTTCTTTCAGGGATGGAACCAGGCTTAGGGATTTGCCTGGTCCACTTAGAAAAGAGAGCAATTGACATCCTCTTCCCTGGAGGAATGGGGATTCCTTTTGACCTACATAGGTCAGGGAAGGAGTGGAAGAGTACTTGGCTCATGATTCTCATGTAGGCATTTTCCTTATGAGAGTATTTGGAAGCTATCATTTTGAGAAGACAGCTGGCCCAGTCCACCTTCTTCTTCAGCACAAGGGCCCCCATGATGTTCAGTTGCTGCTTGGGCACTGCATCATGGGCTGGTATCTTGCATAGTAGTATCTTCCCTACTATATCTGCCAGCAATCTATACACATCAGAGAAGTCTATCTTTTTCAGATGGATTGGCCTATCTTTTGAGAAATTCATGGTGGTGAGCAAATGCTTGATTTCATCAGGTGTGAGTTCAATGGATTCATCACCTAATAGGGAAATAATTAAGACTTGTTTAGTCATTCTTTTTAGAGGCTCTTTTTCTTTCCTTATTTCATTTAAACAAAGATGATATTAGGATATACCTGATGGTAGATCAAAGGTGGCCCTAATATGTTCTGCTGAGATTGAGACTGGAGTCTCATATAGTGTTCCCTGGATTTCTCCTTGTTCAGATATCTGAACATGAGTTATTCGCTCTGTGAGCTCTGATTCCAGGAGCTTGCACCTAGTGGAGATGAGCTTGTCCAGGACTGCTGCAGTAAAGAGAGCAATGATGCTCTTGTAGTTCTCTGCTGCTGCTTGGAAGGATTCGAGGTCGATATCGAACCCAGAATTTATCTTGGGAGCCATTGTAGATCAGTGGGAGAGGGAAAGAGAATTGGCTGGACCGAGGAGCAAGAAGGATGAAAGATGCAGAGTCGAGAAGGCTTCTAACTGAAGAGACTATTTGAGTCAGGTGAAGCGTCGAAACGGGACTCAATTCGAGGCTTATTCGGTACTTCAGTGGATGTGACCGAAAATATTTAGCATTGCCGCTCGTTTTTATGGAGTCGACGTTGCGTCAAGTGGAATTCGACGTAAGCGTCGATGCAGCCCGCGTTAAGATGTTAGGGTTTCGTATCGACGTTGCGTCGATTAGAAGTCGACGTGACTTTTAATTTTCCTAAAAAGTTCTAGGTGTTTATTTCTTTTTATCTCTTCTTAATCCTAAAGGTTTCTAAGTTAGCCTAGGACTGGGTTTTAAGACCAATTTGATTGATTGTACCAACACTTTTTGGCAAGGTGACCATTTTTGTTGCATATGCAACACTTGAGTATCTTGCTTTTGTAAGAGTTTGAGTTTAGAGGGGGATAAAAGTGCTGAATAGGATACTAGTGTTGATTAGGATAGAAGGTTTGATTAGGATAAGAATTTTGGTTACCAACTTTTGGGTAGAAATTTTGGTTAGAATAGAGATGTTGATTAGGGTAGAAATCATGATCAGGATGAATGGGTCCTGAATGGGGTTTAGGATGGAAGATTTTTGGAATATAGGTATTCATGTTGCTCTGAGTTTTTATGCGTCGATATCCATTCGACGTATGTTGATAGTTGCGTCGATTTATATTCGGCGCATTCCTTAGATTGCGTTGATATGGTATCGACGCATAGAGGAAGTTGCGTCGATTGGATGTCGACGTATCTTTATTCAAGCGTCGAGTAGAGGTCGAGGCATCTGAGAGGGTACGTCGAGTAGAAGTCGACGCATTATCATTCATGCGTCGATATGAAGTCGACGCGACTGTGTCTTCATAAATTTTCATTTTATCTTTTTCTGTTTTTACTCCTTTATATGTTGTTTCTTTTGGTTTAGTTGTCTCTTCAGATGAAGTTTGTGAGTCATCAGCTGAATAATATGATGTCTCATCAGATTGTTTTATTTCCTTGAAGTAGCTTTCTTCTTTTTCTTGTTTTGCTGATTTAGTGAATTTTACAGGGCTCATCCAAGCAGGCTTGTTGGATGGAATTAGGCTGATTGATGGATCAGCCCCTAGCCCAAGATTTTTGTGTCTTATTGTTTGTTTTTCAGTGATTTCTTTAAGAGTTTGACTTCTCATTTTTATTGATTCTTCAAAGGCCTTTGCCTGAGAGACCTTATCCTTAAGGAACTGATTTTCTATTCTAGCCCTTTCTATTTCCTTCTCTCTTATGTTAGCCCTTAATACATGATCTATTGAGCTTATATCCTTTTTATTTCTTTGGTTCTTAATCATATGAATTTGTTCTTTTAGGTCCTTGATTTCTTGTTTAGCTTTTAATTGATCTAGACACATTCCCATAAAGTCATTTCTGAATTTATCACTTTGAAAATCTATTTCATTAAGGATACTTACCTCATCCTTATCCTCAGATTCCTCTATGAGAATAAGGCTATTTTCTTTTTCATCTTCAGAAGATATGCTTTCTTCTGATCCTGTCTCACTCCAAGATTTAACACCATCATCATTCTTGGGGCCTTCAAAGGCCATCAAGCATAGGTCTTCTTGCCTAGATTCTTCATTGTCACTCTTAGAGGATGAACTTTCCTCAGAGTCTGTTTCACTCCAGGCTTCTGCAATAAAGCCTCTTTCTTTCTTCTTCCCCTTTTTCTTGAGATCTTTCTTCTTCAGATCTTTCTTTGTTTCAGCATTATTCTCTGGACATTCTGGGGCAATATGTTCAGGTTTCCTGCAAGAATAGCAAATAATTTCTTTAGTGGGGGTTTTGTCATACCTTGGTTTTGACTCCCTACTTTTTGATCCATCAGTCTTGACCCATTTCTTAAATCTTCTGGCCAGGAAACTGAATAGTTCTTCTTCAGTGACAGAAGTCCCTTCTTCTGTTGCCTTTAAAGCAATGTTTCTATCTTTTGAAGAGGTTGGAGTATTTTCTCTTCTTTTCTTCTCTTCTCTAGTTTTCAGCAGTTGCTCATAGGATTTGAGTTTTCCTAAGAGAGCATCTGTTGAGATTTCCTTTTGTCCTCTAGTGTCTCTTATTGCCCATATTCTTGAGTCCCATGAACTAGGGAGACTCATTAGCAGTTTGTCATTAATCTCAGTCTCTGTTGTGGATATCCTCCGACATGACCGACATGTCGGCCGACATAAATGTTTCATAGACAAAACGACACGTTTCCGATATTTTTTTGCAAAATATCCTTTTGGATTATATCCTCCGATATATCTTCAATTGACCGATATATTCGCCGATATATCCCGACATTTTATCGACTGGTTTTTTCAATTTACTTTAATTATTGTCTATGTTCTAATAGACAATAAACTGAAATTGTTTAATTGTTTAGGTTTTTTTTCCTTCCTCTGGCTTTCTTCCTTGCTCAAGTCCATCTTCGACTTCAATTATGCGCGGTCTTTGAATTATGGATTAAAGGTTCCTTATCTTCCATTGTCATTGACAACTTCCTGGCTTTATGCTCCCTCTTACTTTATTTCACGCATTATACCGTTATTATTTATGTAGCACAAAATGTTTATATTAGTTTGATAAATTTAGGAGTTCAATAAATATCAAATTATTAATATATAAAAATTATAAAATGATTAAATTTATATGTAATTACACATATAAATAATTAAATATTAAAACCCGATATATGAAATATCCCCGATATATCCCCCGACATATTAAAACCGACATGAAAAATCTAAACCGACGTGTCCCTGATATCCGACATCTACAACCTTGATCTCAGTGAGAGAGATCTCTCTATCCAAGTTTTTCAATTGATTGATGATTAGACTGAATCTATCATACATCTCAGAGATACTCTCTTCATTCTTCTTTTGGAAGTTCTCATATTGGGAGATCAATAGAGCCTTCTTATCTTTCTTTTCATCAGCACTTCCTTCAACCATCTTTGTGAGAGCATCCCAGATTTCTTTAGATGATTCACAGTCAACAACCCTTTGAAAGATGTCATCTGAGAGGGTTGAGACAAGAATGTTCATGGCCTTTAGATCATATGTTCTTGCCTTCTTCTCATCATCTGTCCACTCAGATCTTGGAACAAGTGTTTGTGTGACATTGCCACTTGCATCCTTTCTATAAGGCTTTGGGGGACCTGTCACAGTAATATTAAACAAGTCAGCATCAATGGAATTCATATAAATTCTAATTCTTGTTTTCCAAACTGCAAACTTTTCAAGATTGCACATTGGTGGTCTGGTGGAAGCATAATCTTTGATTTGTGCCATGAAAATAATTTTGTAGAAAAATATATATATATATATATATATAAGAGGTAGGATCTTTTTGATCAAGGAGTTAACCTTTTTAGATCAACCTCTCTCTGATACCATTTGAAAGTGCACAGTTAACCTCACTAGAATTCTCTAGAGGGGGGGGGGGTGAATAGAGATTAAAAAATATTTTGTGCAAAGTTAATATATACATGTGTATGATCACAGATTAGAGCTTCCCACACACCAACAAGAATTAAACAAATAAAGAAAGTAAATGCAAGAATAGAAATCACAGCACAACACAAGAAAATATAGTGGTTCCCCAAACTTTGGGTAGTCCACTCTTCTACCCCCTTGGTAGGAAATTCACTATCTTGTACTGAGTCTTTTGATAAGGAGACTCTTAGAACCACCCTGAGTCTTTTGACAAGGAGACTCTTAGAACCACCCTGAGTCTTTTGACAAGGAGACTCTTAGAACCACCCTGAGTCTTTTAACAAGGAGACTCTTAGAACCAGTACACTGAATTTTTTGAAGAGAGATTCTAAAAACTCTTTTACAATGTTTTAAGTAAGAAGAATAAAGAAGAAAGAAATAAGAACAAGAATGAATCTTCTTCCTAGCAAGAAGATTGGAAGCACAAGTAGTGAATTAAATCTTTCTTCTATAGAGAGAAGAAGATTTGTAGCTTTTCTCTCTTTGTGAGAGCTATCAGAATTTGCAGCAGAATGACTTCAGAAGAAGGAGGAGAAGATGAAGGCTTTTTCTCTGCAGCACACTATCACTTTTCTCAGCTTATTTCTCTATTCTCTTGGGAGCTTTTCCTCTGTTTCAAATATATGTGTTAGATCACTCAACTGACTTTTTCAGCCGACCTCCTCTTTATTTATAGTTCTGTTTCAGTCAAATAATACTATAGGAGGAAAATCAATTAGCAATCAGACAAATAGAAAGA
This sequence comes from Dactylorhiza incarnata, assembly GCA_033032865.1. Taxonomy (NCBI): domain Eukaryota; kingdom Viridiplantae; phylum Streptophyta; class Magnoliopsida; order Asparagales; family Orchidaceae; genus Dactylorhiza; species Dactylorhiza incarnata. Next base: position 240,882 of record JAWHQI010000612.1, on the reverse strand, counting down.
AGGAACTATTTCCATAATGGTATTTTCTGTAGAAGGAAAGAATGAATCCTGATTTCAAATAATATCCAAAATAGAGTTAATCAGATTAGCCAAGAATCAAATAGAAGGAAAGAATGATTCAGAACGGCTATAAAATATTAACATTATTCCATACAAATCAGATCTACTGAAAGAAGGAAAGAGATCTGGCGCAAATTTAAATCTGTCATATAAATCGACGTGCGTCGATGACCATTCGACGTAAACGTCGAGTTCTTCTTGGCTGAACGTTGAAAGGAGAATATGGAAAGTACGTCGACTAAGATGCGTCGACTTCATTAGATGCGTCGACTTCATTAGATGCGTCGACTAGAAATCAGAGTAGCGTCGACAACACATACGTCGAAATCTTCCTAAAGCTATTTCGACTCAATCTGAAGGAAACGTCGACTACATTTTGACGTTGCGTCGAATAGTATTCGACGCATATTTACTTAACCTTGTTTTTCTTTCTTAGAATACATATTCAACTTATTTCTAGGGGTTAAGAGAAATCATTTCCCCAACAATATCTTTCGAGCGGTACTCCGACAACACGTCCTTGTTTTTTTTATGATATTTTGGTATATAGCTCATCCTTGCATGAGTATTTATGTCATGTCCTCCACACGATCGAGACGATTCGTAGACATCATCTTGTCCTCCACCGCAAGAAGTGCTCGTTCATTGCGACCACCGTTAGTTACTTGGGCCACACGATCTCAGCCCAGGGAGTGGCCATGGACGACGACAAAATCACAGCGGTTCTTCATTGTCCACTCCCACCTCTCTTCGGGATGTACGGGGGTTTTGGGCCTCACCGGTTACTATTAGCGCTTCATTCGGGAGTATGGCGCCTTGGCTCACCCCCTCACACAGTTGCTCAAATCTGCCGAGGGACCTTTTTCGTGGACTCCAGCTGCCATGTCCGCATTCACCACCCTCAAGGCGGCTCTGGTGAATGGCCCAGTTCTGTCCATGCCCGACTTCGATCAACCATTCATCGTGGAGTGCGATGCCTCAGGCACCAGAGTGGGTGCGGTCCTCATGCAAGGCGGCCGCCCATCGCCTACTACAGCCGGGCATTCTCCGCCACCATCCATAGTCGTTCGGCTTATGAGAATGGGCTCATGGCACTTGCCCTGGAAGTGCAACACTGGCGACCGTATCTCCTGGGCCGAACCTTCATCGTCCGCATCGATCATCATAGCTTGGAGTATCTCCTCCAGCAGAAGATCGCCATGCCAGCACAGTAGCTTTGGGTGGCAAAGCTCCTTGGGTACGACTTCTCCATTAAATTCCGCTCGGGGCGCACCAACCGAGCGGCGGACGCTCTCTCCCGGCAAATACATTCCCCGGAAGTCCGGGCCATCTCCCATCCGGTCTGGGAGGATGCAGCATCGATTCAACATGACGTGGAGCTGGACCCGCACCTAACCTCCATTCGAACGATCCTCATCGCCGACCCGTGACCATCCTCCTTACTCCCTGGTGGGCGGTCGGCTTTTTTACTGGGGCCTCCTAGTGCTGTTCGCAGCCTCCACTCTCATTCCGCGCCTCATCGCCGAGTTCCATTCTACACCAACTGGGGGCCACGACGGGGCTTTCCGCACCTACCGACATTTGACGGCTTCTCTTTACTGGTTGAACATGTTCAAGCAAGTCAAAGCCCACATGGCCACGCGTGCCTTCCATGCCAGAAGGCATGGAAGGCGAAGTACGAGACATTGTTTCTGGGCAGGTTACTTCAGCCCCTGCCCATTCCAGATCGTATTTGGGAGGACATTGCTATGAATTTCATAACACGCCTTCCCCCGTCAAACGGGTTCGATTGCGTTCTTGTCGTGGTGGACCGACTCTCCAAGTATGCGCACTTTATTCCTCTCCGAAGGAGATTCTGCACTTTAAGAAACATTCATTTTAGGCAACCCTAGCGCTGGCGTTGAGGCTAACGCTGGTGTTAAGTCAAATCATTCCTAAACTGCACCTGCAATCACGACAACTTCCCTCCTTGCCACATTCGTCTTGGTGGGAACGAGAGTCAACGCCGGCGTTAAGACATAACGCCCGACGTTAGACAACATTCTTCTTTTCAACTTGTGAGCAGGTCCAGACCAACAATGCAGCAACCTAGTGTCATATTTGCTCAAACCTGCATGCTAAAAATACAAAAGCAAACAAGATCAAATACAAGTAGGATTTGTTATTCTCAAATAAAAGGGATGCGGAAAACCATGTTCCAACACTAATAATAGGTGCATGCGTAACAGTTGTCGTAAGTGCGTTGTCTATTTAAACAAGTTAGGGGCTGATTTAAGCTTTATTGCAAATTTTGGAGAGCCTCCTCCTCCTCACGTTGTCGACTCCTAGGTATTGTCATCATCATTCCTAGTATTTCCCCTTGTAACCACCTTTAACCCATATCTAAGGCAGCCGTTTCCCTAGAACTGTTGTACATCCCCACCAAAGAGCATCACCGCTGGCCACCCCTGCTAAACACTCCCCAACCCAGCCTAAGTTCAATTTGTACATAAATCATTTACAAAATTCAGTAAGAAGATTAAATAAAACATCATTCACTTAGAATTAAAAAATTACTAAAGTAAGAAAATTAAATCGACAAAGATACAATTGGAGACATATCCAAACCTCAAAGATGCCTGCTGGCCTATCTCGCCAAGATAGGCGAGACACTCTTCATCAATCAAAAGCTCTTCAATTTGAGCGCGAATAGCTAAAATCTAGCACAAAATAAGCAATTGGTTACAGGAATTCTGTTCCTAATAATATTTTATTCATTTCCAGAGGAATTAGATGGTCAAAACGAAAATTAAAAACCTGGATCATCTCGGTAGGACCGTAGGTTTCTGTCCGCATAATCACAAGTCGATCAAGGAGATCCACTGATATGCCGTGTGGGCTAGTCATATCAGTTCCTCTGAGAAAAAAATGCCAGAAATTTAAAAGGACATATATGTTCAAGTGGTCTCAGAAATAGAATTGATGTTACAACAAAGTAACACAATTTCGACAGTACAGTATACTGAGCGTATAGTTCCATGAAGAGAACAAGAAACGTATACCCAAATTTTTGTGCGCTTATGAAATCCATGCTTAATTAGTCATATTTTAGTTCTTTTCCTAACCTAGATTTATTAACCTAAATTATGTTAGGTCGCTGTAAGGTAAAAATTCTACATAAATTATTTATAGCAATCAAGCATCACAAATTTGAACTTCAATCCTACAAACCCAAAAAAACAAATGATACTTCAATGAAGAAAATAAGTTTAGGACAAATAAATGATTAGCAACCACTAAAGAGAACATCAACTATAACATAACCTTCATAATTAGAATAACTCGAATATGCATGAATTCAGGGAAAACTTTTAGTTTTTTTTCTATACCTTATGTTACATATTCCTCTATTGGTAGCAAATATGACAATTGGTGATATTGAACTCTCCAAAGCACGATTGAGATAAGAAAAACATTCCATGTCAAGCATGTAAACCTGTAAAAATGATTGGCAATACTAGAGGTTAATAATCTGCCATGAACAAAATACAAACAAAATTCAAATGAAAACCTACATCATCAATGAATTACACCTAGGGACAAGGGAACAAAGAGGATTAAGAGATACCTAGGTGTGATACAGATGGAGATCGCCGACTTTTGAATCATCAGATGGATGACCTGAGACCGCTATCGTGTTCGTCGCAATTTTTTCACATTTTTATGTATTTTATTTGATTTTTTTGGACTTGTTCTTTGGGAGTTATGTTAAAATATCCATCGGATGGTCGTGGCCGTTAGATATTCTTAACCTAACTTCCCCCCCTATAATCCATTTAGTAGCCATAATGTGGCCATCGAGAGTTTAGGTTTGGAGAAGAAACTGTCGGTCTACGGAAGTGTCGACGCCTCCCCCTCCCGGTGCCGGGAGCCTCTACCGCCGCCATTGGTGCCGACGCCAACCCCGCCATCAGCCATCGTCTCCCTCTTGTGACCCTTCCGCCGCCTTCCACCCTTGTTCCAACCGCCAACCACCGCCTCCCCGACCTTCTCCAAGCCTCATATCACCTTGTACGCCCATGGGAAGAATTCTAGCCGACTGCTTCCACCTCTCCGACCCTCCACCAACCTCAACCAACTATGTAAGCCCCGACCAGTCCCTCCCCTTCATTTATACAGCCTTCTCCACTTGTCCAGCCATCTACCACAGCCTCCAAAACCCTCTACCAACCTCATCCATCCTCCTGCAACCTTTCCCACCCCAAACGCCCTCCTAATAACCATTGTCCTCACATTTTTCCCACTCCCCAAACTCTCCCAGCAGCTTTCACTCCTTGCATTACCTCCTCAGCCATTCCCCCACTGAAATCCACCCCAAAACACTCTCTACCAGCGGCTACCACCCTCCTACAGCCCATTTCCAACCAATACCAGCCCCTCCATTCCCCCCACAGCCTTCAAACATCACCTACCAATCACGACCAGCTTCTATTCCCCTCCTACAATCCGTCCAGTCACTCTAAACAGCCCCCGATTCCCTTCAGCTCTAATTCAGCCCCAAACAGCAGCGTCTACACTTCCGGACAGCCCCTACCTCCGTCGACACCAATTACTTGGTGAGATTTTACTTTCTAGTGTTATTTCTTCGCATTGTATGGATAGCTTGTATTGTTAGTAATGCTTGGCTTGAATTAATTTTATTTCCATCTCATTATTAACGTGCAAAAATTATTCGCTTCTGATTTTAATTTCAATGCACTTTCAATTAATTTGTAATTGTTGTCTGCTTACTTTCATTACAATATTTGTAATCAATTGCGATGCTTGCACGAGACTTTTAATTTGTTTAATTAATTGTGCGTCGAAAAATACTTGCATGAATGAGTCATCTCATGTACATCGCAATAGGGTTATCCTCCGTTAGTTCATCGGATTGTGTGCTTGTATTCATTTGCATCTTCATTTTAGGAGTCATCATCGGTCAATTACATTCATCACATGCTCACGTGTGTTGCATTTAGGGTTAGGGCATCGTAAGTCCACATCCTATAGATTCGTCCTGCATCAGATTGGCTTAAGTATTATGGTCGATTGTTTAGAAGAATGTCAATACAAATGAGAATACAACCTCTGACTTCAAATGATTAAAATGGATAACTACATAAGAAGTTTTATGTGATAAGAGAATAACATAGAGCGTCAAAAAGAAAATTTATTATAGCATTATGATGCCGAGGAGTTGTATGGATCCGAGTGTAGGGTAGTAAAAAGACTACTGATATTTGTAGAAGAAATATGAATAAGCCTATTGAAAAGGCCAACTTTCTTGGCCCATTAGAAGTTATCTCTCATGTATAGATTAGTCTCACATCTTAGTTTAGAGTTAGGATATCACTCCTCCCTCCTATATATATGTGTACAAATATTTGTATTATATGATTGCATAAAGTAATAAAATATTTGAGCTTCAAATTTCTTTTTTTTCTGCAATATTTAAATTGAGTATGAAAAAACGTAAATGTTAAGATGTATGTGTGAAAAAATTAAAAAAGATAAATTAAAGAGTGATTATATTAGATAAAAAAAACAGGAGTGAGATCTATCAAAGATGAGATAATATTGTAGAAAAGGAGTCAACCTTGTATATTTCTTCTCATATGTATAAAATACAGGAGTAGATACAAATATATAGGAAGAGAGAAGGGGAAGGAAACCTATACAGGAGATGTGGGACTAAAGGAGAAAGAGAGAAATGGGCCCAAAGATGGGCCTTACATATGGGCTAAATTATATTGTTTCTAACAAATATAAAATATACTTGCATGATTTGGGCATGAATGGAAGTTAGAAAAATAATGAGTAAATAGAGTTAGTGTCGAAGGATTAGGTAGGAGGCTCAAGGTAAAATGAATGAAAGTTGATTAAGATGATTTGTGCAATTTAGACTTAATGGCTGAAAAATAAGGATTCATAAAATTGATCCTAAATAGTTAGGATAAGGCAATGATGATGATGTTGTCCCGCATGACCAGTTATCTACTATCAATTATTGCGCATATTTAATCAGTGTCGTTATTTAGCGTTGCCATGTGTTTATGTTAGGCATCTTTTATTAAGACTCTTATGTATTTTTATTCGAGTCATTTAGAGTCTATGTTACGTGTCTTTATTAATCTAATATATATTATGAGTCATACGAGACTTTAGTATCTTTTAGTTTTTTGAACATTTCTCTTTATGTTGGGATTATTTACACATATGTCAATATGTAATGTTATTTATAAATCCTTGGGGTCATGAATGAAGGAATGCAAGAATTAATCAGGTTCTCTCCTCCTCTGTCTTATTCCTTCTTCCCCTCCTTATAGGATTAGGGTTGAGCAAGGCTCCCCCTCTTCCTCTACTTCTCCTTCGTCACCCTTCGGGTGAGCACAACTCCCTTGCATCTCTTACGACCTCGTAATCTCCACCTCTGCCAAAAGAAGCACATAATAGATGATGATAATGATAATGATGATGATGTTATGGGCTTCACACCTAGTTATCTCTATGGTCTTTATAATTAAAAGTCGGTTGTCTTTTATGTATTAATTAAATAGTATGTTGAGTCATTAAGAGGTTGTTAGTCTTAGACTAAAGAAAATAAAATGTTCACAAAGTAGTGGATCCATGGAAGGAAGATAGCAATTTCATTCTTTAACTTGTTCATCCATTAGTTTTTAAATTTCTCCTCTTTATATAGGAGTCATTACATTCTAGAAATGCACCGTTGCTAGATTTCTTAATCTAAAATCATTTCCTACTGCAGGTAGCTGGGCAGGGCTTCTGAGTAGACAGTGCTCCTGTTCCTAGAACTGGTTCAAGTGGCTGCAGTGTTTGACATATTATGATTATTTTTCTTATACTCCCCTCAATCAGAATTTTCTTATCTTCTTTATCCATATCCTTTGTCTTAGGGCACAAAATATTTCTGCTGGTAAAAGAATTGGTCAAAGTATTGGCTGCCTGAGCTTGCGTATTGCAATATTTGAGATAAATTTTCTTATGCTTCCCTTCAATCAAAATTTTCTTACCTTATTTATCCCTATACTTTCTGTTAGTGCACAAAATCTGTTGATAAAGGTTTGGTCAAAATATCGGCTAACTGAGCTTGCGTATTGCAATATTTGAAACAAATTTCCTTTTCTTCGACTAGTTCTCTAGTGTAGTGAAATTTTAATTCAATGTGCTTTGTCTTCTTATGAAAAACAATTTTTTTGTGATTGCTACGGTAGATGTATTATCACATTGATTATGGTAGGGGAACCTTCGATATGTTGCATGTCCTTAAGGATTCTTCTCATCCATACAACTTCACAGGCTGTCTCCCCTAGGGTAACATATTCTACTTATGTGGAGGACAGAGTTGTAGACTTATGCTTCCTTGAACTCCATGAAATGGGGTTGTTTCCAAGCAGTAGAATATGCCCGTTGGTGCTCTTTCAATCATCTGCACAACCTCCACAATCGCTGTCTGAATATGTTGCTAGTCTTGATTTCTCTTTGATAGTGTATTCGAGACCATAATCGAGCTCCCGTTTTATATACCTGAGTATTATCATAGCAGCCATCATGTGAGCTTTGCTCGGTTTATTCATGAACCTTAAAGGGATACTTACATCATTCTCTAAGTCTGGTCTCGAGTGCGTCAGGTATATGAAAGATCCGATGAGGCATTGATATACTTTTGGATCAGCTTTTTCTTCTCCATTCTTCTTCTATAGTTTTTCTGAGGTGCTCATAGGTGTAGCACAAGGATTGCATGATGACATACCAAACTTTTCAAGTATGCTAAAGCATATTTGATTTGCGACAGTTGAATGACTCCAGGATTTTGAGTAACTTGGATTCAAAATATATATTTCACGGCTCCAAGGTCACTCATCTCAAATTCTTCTTCCATCCTCTTTCTGAATTCTCTGCGGTTGCTTTCTTGTGTCCCTGTATAAATGATATCATCAATATAGATGCATAGCATGATAAAATGATAGTTACCTGATTGTTTGATGTACAGAGATGTTTCATTTTGTGACCTTGTGAACCCATCTTTAGCTAGGTATTGATATATTTTGTTGTTCTAGCCTTGTCCTGGTATCCTTCTAGTTGTTGTAAATAGACTTCGTCCTCAAGTTTTCCATTCAAAAAGGCAGATTTCACATCCAATTGATACACGGTGATATTTTTCTGAGCTGCAATGGCAAGTAAGGTTCGAATTGTTTCAATGCGAGACACGAGAGCAAATGTTTAAGTATAGTCCCTTCATGGCTTCTGAGAAAATTCTTTGGCAACTAATTTTGCCTTGTACTTTTGAATGGGGTCGTCTTCATTTTCTTTAATCGTCTAGATCCATTTAAAACCAATGATATTTTGGTTATCTGGTTTTGATACTAATTCGCAAGTAACAGTCTTTTGGATCATTGAAATTGCAATGTCCATGGATCTTTTCCAGTTGGCATCTTGCACAGCTTCATCGTAGGTGCATGGTTCCTTTGCTAACAGGGCTATGTTGCAATTTTGATATAGGTCTTCAAGTCTCCTATAATGCCTTGGAGATGATGAATCAACTGACTCTGAATTACTTGAGGAAGAGACACTTACAGTGGATGTGTCCCTTGAGTTGGACGTCAATGAAGTTAGATCAATATCATAGTTGTCATCTTCATGAGCAACCTCAGGGGCTTCAATATGATTTTGATATCGTTATTCTTGTGACCATTCCCAGCACTATTCTTCTTCCTCTATAACATTTCTACTGACGATGACTTTCTGTGTTTAAGGATCAAATAGTCGATAGCCCTTTGATTCATCATTATATCTGTCTAGAATGTATTTTTCTCCTTTTTGATCTTACTTATCACTTCCCCTTTTTCCAGTGAAGCTGTAGCAATGCTGCCAAAGATTTTTAAATGGATAACAGTGAGCTTCATATGGTTCCGTGCCTCATAAGGTGTAGAATTGATGAGTCTTTGTGGGGGGATCTATTGAGAATGTAAACTGATGTGTTGTCAATTTCGGCCTACAAGTTTCTAGGAAGCTTTTTATGGTTCAGCATACACCTTGCCATTTCAATAATGGTCCTGTTTCTTCTTTTAACAGTACCATTTTGTTGGGGGTGTATAGCTAACCATTAGTTTTCTTTTAATTACATTAGTTTTGCAATACTTCGTGAATTCAGCCCCTGTGAACTCGCCACCTCGATCTGTTCTCAGGGTCTTAATTCTCTTGTTACATTTATTTTCTAATTCAGCTTCAAATCTCAAAAACTTTTCAAAATTTCTAATTGAGAAAATAGACTGTTATGCTACCGCTAGGGTTCTAGAATGAAAAGCGAAAACTAGGAATGAGGAAGACGGCTAGGATTTGAAGAAGAAGGAAAAATACCTGAATATGATTTGCATGCCTCCAAAAGAGGGGGAGTGGGGTATTTAAGTGACCCCACTCCACAAGGGGGCCGGCCGGCCCCCATTGGAGCTGAACCAGTGCGATTCAGCCCCCTCCTCTTATTTATTAGTTGCGGGCTGAACCGAATGGTTCAGCCCGGTCTTTTCCCAGCGCATCTTTAGGTCTTCTGGCGTACTTATATCTACGGAACCGTAAATCGTCCGGGGGCATAACATTCCCCTCCCCATCAAGATGCAGCTTGTCCTCAAGCTGAAAGTCAGGAAAGTGCTCCCGGAACTCCAGAAAGTCCAACCATGAGTTGTGAGGCTCAGTTGGTGATGAGGGGCAGCGTTAAGGCCTTCTTATCAAGGAGGTCTGGGGATCGAATCCCAGCCTCAACAACCCGCCGCTCATGAGAACAGTGGCGGAGACGGGTTGGGGTGTGCGGTCCGCTGGACCTGTTATGGGCTCCGGATTGGGGGCCACTATGGATCATTGCCGTGGACTGCTTCGCATGGTGCAGTATTTGAGCAGCTGGTATTGCCCACCGGTACGGGTGAAGCCTTACCCATAACATAAAAGTGCACTCAATTGGTAGAAATATTTACCAGCTTTCTCCCTGATGATTGTCGAATGGGAGCAGCTTAGCCGAACGCTTCCCCTTCGATGATCGTCAAACGGAAGCAACAAAGACGAATGTTTCCCCTTCGATGATCGTCGAACGGAAGCAACAAAGTTGAATGCTTCCCCTTCGACGATCGTCGAACGGAAGCAACAAAGTCGATCGCCGATCGGCTGCCCGAACCGTGGCTCATTTTCTATCTGTTTTATTTCTCCCATTGACATAACTAAATGATTTAACCCAGCATTAATAAGAAATATGCAGAATTTAACAAATAACCAAGAATCGAAACTAGCCAATAATAACCAGGGAATTTGGCATATAACACCCAAATCAATTTGGATCAGGAACTAGCTAAAGTGAAACATGTATAAAATTGGGCATTTTGTGAACAAAAACTAGGAAATTTTAGCTTATAGTCCAGAACATTTTCTAGCATAACCAGGCAACCTATATCATATATATATCTCCAAAAACTAGGAGATCTGCCACATAAATGCAGAAATTTTGCTAACAAAACTAGTGGGATCTGCCACATAAATCAAAAAAAGAGACGAAGGGGAAGAAGGAAGAAGAGTTTTCTTGCACATCATCAGAAAACACCCCATTAAATACCAAAATATTGCATTCTTTAGGTAAGACTTTTTCGTAACTTAATACCTTCCTCGAACGGAAGTAACAGAGACAAACTAGCGGCAAACAGAGACAAATCGGGATGTTACATATATATATATACTTATATATATATAAATATATAAATATATATATACATATATATATATATATATATAAATATATATAAATATATATATATTTATAAGTATATATACTTATAAATATATATAAGTATGTATAAGTATATATATACTTATAAGTATATATACTTAAAGGTATATATATATTTATATATAAGTATATTTACATATATATAAATGCATAAATATATATTTGTATATATATATATATAAATATATATATAAATATATATTTATATATTGATATGTAAATATACTTATAGTACAAATATATATATATATATTTATACATATATTTATATATATATTTATACATATATATGTATATATACCTATATACTTATATGTATATATATACATATATATATATATATGCATATATATATTAAGTATATATATGTATATATTAAGTATATATATATATATTTATATATATACATATATATATGTATATATATGTGTATATATGTATATATATGTGCATATATATATATATATTAAGTATATATATACATATATATTTATATATATATACATAAATTTAATTCGACCTTCCCACTCCCCTTGGAGTTGTGCTGCATTTTATGTCATGAAAAATGCAGAAATCGAACGTGACACTCCACGCCTCGTCATTAATTATAAATCACTAAACAAAGTATTGCAATGGATTTGCTACCCTATTCATAACAAACGTGATTTACTCAAACGACTTAGTAATGCAAAAATCTTTTCAAAATTCGACATGAAATCTGGTTTTTGGCAGATTCAAATCGATCCCAAAGATCGATACAAAACAGCTTTCACAGTCCCTTTTGGACACTACGAATGGAACGTTATGCCTTTCGGTTTAAAAAATGCTCCTTCTGAATTCCAACATATTATGAATGATATCCTTAACCCTTATTAAACATTTTCTATTGTTTATATTGATGATGTTCTTATCTTTTCCGATTCAATCGACCAACATACTAAACATCTCAAAACCTTTTTATATATTATAAAAAAGAATGGCTTAGTCATTTCTTTCCCAAAAATGAAATTATTCCAAACCCAAATCCGTTTTCTCGGACATCATATTCACAGAAATACCATAATTTCTATTCAACGTAGTCTTGAATTCACATCTAAATTTCCTGATATCATTAAAGATAAAACACAACTTCAACGATTCCTTGGTTGTCTCAATTATATTTCCGATTTCGTTCCCAATCTATGCCAACTCTGTGCTCCATTATACCAACGCCTCCAAAAGAATCCACTTCCATGGACTTCCCAACACACCGATATTATACACACCATTAAAATAAAAGTCCAATCACATCCCTGTCTCTGCTTACCTCACCCACATGCATTCATGATAGTTGAAACAGATGCCTCTAACATTGGTTATGACGGCATTCTCAAACAACGACTTCCACAATCCCCCACAGAACATTTAGTCCGCTACCATTCTGGTATGTGGCTTGGACCGCAAAAAAATTATTATACTATCAAAAAAGAAATACTTAGTATTGTCAAATGTATTTTAAAATTCTAAGATGATTTAATTAATAAAAGATTCCTTTTACGTATTATTTGTCAGCCTGCAAAAATTTATTTTACAAAATGAAGCCCAAAATCTGGTTTCCAAACAAATTTTTGCCCGATGGCAAGCACTTTTATCTGTTTTTGATTTTGATATTAAATATGTCAAAGGCTCTGACAACTCTCTTCCTGATTTCCTCACTCGTGAATTCTTACAAGGCAATGAGCAAGTCACCACAGTCTGCTCCGCAGAAGACTTAAACACCACAAGATTATGCACTAAAAACACTTCCTCCGGTTCCAACTCAAAATAAATTCACCCCATTGACATACTCAGATGTAATTACTCATACCAATGCACTACCAACTACGACCATCCCACTCACCACCAATTACGCCCAATCAGATCCCGCTTACATATCCCAACCTACCACCGAGCATATTCATCTGACCCACTTTACTCAAACACCACCCTATGACGCACTCCAAAAACACGCCAGTAAAACATTTCCCCCAAACTCATTTTGGCACGATGACCCACTCAAGACCCAACGCTTCTATGAACTCATCCTCATCGACACCCATTCCGCCACCATCACTCATACCAATGACAAAACCAACCCTTCCCAGATCGCATTTTCTAAATGTGTCATCCAAAACGTCATTGACTCATCCTCATGGTCCAATCCATGGACTCCACACCCATTTTCAGTCCCATTCAACCCACATGCATACAACTACCACGACTACCAACTTGCTTGGTTTCGCACATTCCTTTTTCGACCATTCACTCATTCATGGTTCATGGTATTCCACAATACCTGCCCGACTACTCTACCCACCTGGTTCTATGACTGGTGGAGAAAATATGGTGCCTCTCCTCAAATCCTACCACTGTCGCTCACTCATAGCTACCAGACTTGGTGCGCCAAGTACACCAGCCCCACATTCAAAAAATCTCTCCAATTCCACCGCTCCTTCAAAATCCCTTGGATCTTTTGCTGGAGCTTCGCCATTACAAAAATTCATCCAGAAGATTTTCCATTCTCTCTCATACGAGTCTTCAAAGTCAAGTGGTGGCCTAAATTCAATAATGACCTTGCTTCAGACAAGGTTATCCTACATTTTCTCACCACCAGCACTTTGACTCCCGTCCTTACAACCCCACCTGTTCCATCCCCAACTATCCTACTACCACGAACTCCACCTCCCAAATCACCGCTTCTCCTCCCATCTACGGATGAGGAAGATGATCTTCAAAGCTTCCTGCAATTTCAAAAATTCAAAAAAATGCAACAACAATCCCGTCAACATTCCCCGACCACATCTACTTCTACATCAACACCAGATCCTTTCGGTGGCCTCTTTGCCCAAGTCCCATATGACGAAAGTCTGGATTCTTTTGATTCCTAAACCAAACTCACAACGCTTTCTATAGAGCGGATTCAAATCTATGGACTAGCCCGGTTCAAACGGTAACCGGTAAAGGCATATCAAATCCATTTATAGCTGCGGATTTGCTCAAAATCCGATTCATCTAGCCCGGTTCAAACGGTAACCGGTAAAGGCATATCAAATCCGTTTATAGCTGGGGATTTGCTCAAAATCCGTTTCATCTAGCCCGGTTCAAACGGTAACCGGTAAAGGCATATCAAATCCGTTTATAGCTGCGGATTTGCTCAAAATCCGATTCATCTAGCCCGGTTCAAACGGTAACCGGTAAAGGTATATCAAATCCGTTTATAGCTGCGGATTTGCTCAAAATCCGATTCATCTAGCCCGGTTCAAACGGTAACCGGTAAAGGCATATCAAATCCGTTTATAGCTGCGGATTTGCTCAAAATCCGATTCCGTATTGAGCCTCGGGGAGCCGTACAGAACCACTATTCAAGATGCCTGCCAGCACTCAGCACTTATTCCTGCCAACCACGCCACTCAAAGAGAACCACTATTCAAGATGCCTGCCAGCACTCAGCACTTATTCCTGCCAGCCACGCCACTCAAAGTAAAAGCATCTCCACTATTCAAGATGCCTGCCAGCACTCAGCACTTATTCCTGCCAGCCACGCCACTCAAAGTAAAAGCATCTCCACTATTCAAGATGCATGCCAGCACTCAGCACTTATTCCTTCCAGCCACGCCACTCAAAGTAAAAGCATCTCCACTATTCAAGATGCATGCCATCACTCAAGTATCTCGACTATTCAAGATGCCTGCCAGCACTAAAGGCATCTCCACTCCACCGTTTGCTTATAAATAAGAAGGCCACTCACCTTGAGAAAGGGGGAACGAGCAGAGGAAGAAGGGGATAGAAGGCCTTTTAGAGCTATTGTAAATATTCTTTCTTTCTTGTTCTTACTTTCAGTTCTTGTAAATTTCTTTTGTCTTCTTTTAATAATAATCCTAGGCTAGCTTACTTCTTCAAAGCATAAGTTGGCCAATCCGTAAGTCCGTTGGTAAGCCCGCGATGGGTGTTCCCGGCAGATAGTCCCTTTGCCTAGAAGACTTAATCTCGATCGACATACCATTATAAATGGCAAGTCTTATTCGACGCTTTTTAAATGGTTCTTCAACTTCTTCTACTCGCACTGTTCTTAGTCAAGAAGATATTATTCATACAGATTTTCTAAATTGGTTTATTCCTACTGAACATAATAATAATATTTACAAAATTCTTTGATTTCAAAACCGCTTTTTCTGTAAAAACTCATGAAGAAACTTTTAATATTCAACAAAAATTTCAGTCTACACCTTTATTATTACACATAGCGCTACAAAAATATTCTGACCGTGGTTTTCGCTATATCCACTTCGGTATGATACAAGTTGCAGTTAAACCATTAGTTCATATTGGTGTCAATATTCCTATTTATATGGCACTACGTGACAAACGCCTATCTAAATATTAATCTTCTATCCTTGCCATGATCCAAACCAATATATGTAATGACCCTATTTATTTCAATAGTATTCCCAACTTCACCGTTTCCCTTACTGATCCTTTAATATCAAATTCACTAATTCTCGACATTCATTTGCAAGGAAATGAATTTAAAAAATTAGCGGAGCAATTTGCAATCATATATCGCATTTATTTCAAACTCATGAGTTCCTGTTTAAATCCCAAACTTAAACTTGGAACGAATTTTTCAGATGAAACAGTTTTATTACAAATCGATGCCCCCTTCTCCAAAACCTTTTTACCTAAACGATTAAAATGACATGAAATTACAATTCCCGATCATTTTAAAATTGATTGCCCCCAAAAACCACACAATCTTGAACAAACAGAAATAACATATGTCAATGAGGAAACAGACGGCACTGTTCTAATCCGCTTCAATTCCTTTACAGAACGCACTTCACTATCACACCCACCTCATTATATTCCCTCTCGGTTTTCTACTTCTCAATATGAGTCTACCTCTCAACCCGAAATACCCGATCTACCGTCACCCCACACTCCAGCAATCCATGTCAATTACACATCTCCATTACCAGAAGTTGTACAACCCTCTAGTACAACTTATTCTCCAACCTCTACGCACATGTGTATTCATGGTGTTAACGTCATCACACTCCTAAAACCATTTAATCCTCAATTTGATGAATTATTAAGTGAATTCCAACAAGACTCCTCTTATTACTCTTGGTTTGAATCCTTTGACAATTACACCAAACAAACACTTTACAGACAATGGAAATTTGATATTATTCGCTATCAATTAGAATTCAATTTTGAAGTCTGGTTAGAAAACTGTCTCCAAACCCACACTACTTCTTCACCTTTCACACAATCCGTTATTAATGTTCAAACCACCTTACATACCAAATGGCGACTTCTTAATAACACTACTGTTACTACTATTACACCCCCTCTACAAACACTACAACTGTCTACACCCGATGGACATGAACTCATCGCCACCCCTTTCAAAAAAGGCCGCGAAGGTGATGATTCCACTCCTATTACAATAGAAGATATCCGAAAAGTTTATCAACAAAACAATTATTCCAATCAGCTTCTTCACACTATTTCAACCCAGATCGCATCCTTACATGTTGACCCCAAACCAGTACAAACTCACGTAACACCCAACCTCTCTAAATTTCCATCCAGTCACTCTGCCCCTCACTTTCAACCTCATAGCCTCCCTCCATCCCAAGAATAAAATCTTACTTTTGGAAATGACTCACTACTTCAGAAATTAAACCAAACCCTTACAAACCTTAATCAAAATTTCCCTAGTTCTTCTAAGTTAAACACCATTGATCGTCCAACTGATGACGATTCATCCACACCACACAGTGACTCTGACAATCCTTTATTAAATATCCTCAGTGACATCGAACAAAATCTCCAAAGCGACACACCTCCAAATCTCAATAAAATCCAACGACGACATCACAAATCCACTTTTCGCCGCTCTAACCCGCGCTGGATCAATACCGAAACCAGAAACTACTATCCCCGACTAACACCGCCCGATATTCAATACGAAGAACGCGTTAAATTCCATGGCAAACATTATGACGGTGGTTCCATCTATGAATGGAATATCGATGGCAAGAGCGAATATGAGATATTAAATACCCTTCAAGAGATGGGTATGACCAAAATGGCATACAAAATCAAACACTGTCCAGGAAAAGAAACTGCTAGTATCTTAGTTACTGGCTTTACTGGCCAGCTCAAATATTGGTGGGATAATTCTCTCACCCTTGAAGATAAACATAATATTTTACAACATACTATAGATACTGAAGATGAACACGACGTCATCAAAACCGAATCTGACGCCTGTGATTATCTCATTATCACTATTATAATGCATTTCATTGGCAATCCTCGGGAAGAATTAACTTCCTCCAAAATCTTCCTTACTAATATCCGATGTCCAACTCTCTCTGACTTCCGTTGGTACAAGGATGTTTTCCTCACCCAAGTACTTAAACGACCTGATTCCAATGCTCCATTCTGGAAGGAAAAATTCGTTACAGGATTACCTTCTCTTTTTTCCCAAAGGATCATGCTCAATCTTCAAAAGGAAATGGGTACTAATCACATTGATTTTAATCAAATGACTTATGGCCAATTATTCGCCTATGTCAAAGTGAAGCCTTAGCTGCATGCCAAGAACTCAAATTCCAGGCAAAATATGGCAGTAAGCGCCGAGAACTCGGCTCTTTCTGTGACGCTTTTGGCATTACCGGACTATCTGCTCCTTCTACTGCACAACACAAATCTCACAAAAATCTCACTCGATCTAATATTTTATCCTAAACGACGACCTTTTTCCTATCCCAAAGAATCTCCCATGTCTAAACCATACCCTCACCACAACAAACGTCCTCATCACTCTACTTCCATCACATGCTTCAAATGCGGCCAAAAAGGCCATATTGCTGCAAAATGCCGCAACAAAGGACGCATCAATGAAATCATTGATGACCTCTCTAATGTTAGCGATAACGTCAAGATCAAATTAAAAGATAAATTTCAAATCCTTCACATCTCCGACAACGACCAAAATTCTTATAACTCCTCCAGCTCGTCTGATCAGCCCTCCACTTGCCTTTGCAAAAAGCAAGTTAACATGATCAGAACAACTCCAACTGATACCAAGGACTTCATCTTTGAAATGATTCAACAAATACCTGACCCCATACAACAAAAACAACTTTTTGAAAAATTTAAAACCCTAGTTATACAAGACAATAAAATTTCTTTAATCGAACCTTTTAGTATTTCCAAACTATTTGATAAATATCCACAAACATCCACTCAAAAGACACCTGCCGTTAAAGACTTACACACTGAAATTCACCACCATAAAAAAGAAATCCAACTACTTAAAACCCAAATTCATGCACTCGATGTTAAACATGTAAGACCCCAAATCTGAAAATTCAGAAATCTGGAATCCAGAGCTGTCGCCGGCGACAGTGGCTGTCGCCCGGGCGATAGCGTTCTGTTGAGAAGGTTCTGCCGTGAGCTGTCGGACGGCGTTGACTAGTCAATGTCGGTTCATTGTCGCTGTCGCCAGGGCGACAGCTCAATTTTGGACTTTGTGGCCGAAATCAAGGGCATTGATTGCACTTTGACTTTGGTGGCTTGTTTTGGCTTGGGAGGCTTGGTGGCAGCATACAAGGCCGAAAATCCCTCTCTTTTCATTATTTTTCTTAAGGGTTCTTAAGAGAGAGAGAGAGAGGAGCTTGGAGAAGAAGGTGAATAGAAAACCCTAGCTTGGAGCTTGGGTTTGGAGGAGCTACACTCATCCAATCCCTTCAAAGTTGGTGCCTACGCGTAGAGGAGGGCAAGGCGCTCCTTTCCATCCGTGTGGAACGTCAAGCCATGGTCTCAAAGCGGCGTTTAAGGGTAACAAACTTTTCTACCATCTTTTGGACATGCCTTAGTCCATTCCCTTGCATCGTTGAGGCCCCTACCCAAAAGGGTGAGGTCGTGGTCTCCGACGGGTCGATTCGTGTTATCCCCGTCCAAGTTTGCATACATATAGAGTCCGTGCGAAATACGGACGTAGGCGCGCTGTGTGAAGCCCATCCGTGACGGTTCGTCCGGATTGGTGATGCCTTGTGGTATTGTGCGTGCTCGGGGAAAACCCCGTGTTGTTATCCTGCTACGTAGGACTAAAGAGTGCTACTGCATGCGCAGCAACGCCCGGGGGTGTGCCCCGGGGAGCACCCGGAGTTAAAAGGCAGAAATGGAGTTCTGTCTAGCTGTCGCCGGCGCGACAGTGACTGTCGCCTGGGCGACAGCTCCCCAGAATTGGATTCTGATGAATTTGGGTGTTCTGAGGCTAGGGAGTGCTACTGCATGTGCAGCAATGCCTGGGGGTGTGCCCCGGGAAGCATCCACAGCTAGAAGCCAAATTAGGGTTTGTGCACTGTCGCTGACGACAGTGATTGTCGCCTGGGCGATAGCTCCCAGACATGGGTCTGGTGATGTTTGTTGTGCCCACCTGTTGAGGGGACCTGAGGTCGGCGTGCCCGACCTGTAAGGGTGTCCTGGTGGATGACTTAGCGGCCCGTGGAGCTGGCTAATTGAGAATACCTGGGCTGAGGGGACGCCATACCCGCATTTCGTGTTGTACAACGAGTGTGTGAACAACGGGCATTTGGCGAACCTGAACCCGAACCATTGCAGCACCTGATTAGTAAGCCTCAGATAGCATGTCGGGAGGCAACGGGGAAGAGTCTTCGGACTGCGTAAGTTCACAATTAAAGCACGGAGGACCCTGGTATTCGGGCCGCCGACTTTAGCCTCGAAGGGCAAAACCATCAAGAGTGGATGGTGGTGGACGGCGTAGTACACCAAAGAGTGCCTGAGTGCACGAGACGTGGAGGCCATTCCCATGTTTGTGTTGTTGCATATGTATGAAATGTTGTGGGCTTTGCTAGTCGCACTTTTATATATATATATATGCTGTTGAGACTGTTTTGCAGGGACGGTTAGAACTGCCACCCCCTCGAAGGGGTGGGGTCGTTATATTTGGTCAGCTTTAGCTGACCGTTGCCCTGTTTTGCCACTGTCTTTGGTGGGCTTGTTGTACAGGAGCTGGACCGAGCGGGAACTTGGCGGGCTGAAGCCCCTGCGCTGCTGCGGCCCTTGAAGGCCTTTTGTCCTTCCTTCTGTTTTCATGTATGGTCGGCCTGCGCGCCGATGTTGGTAAACTGTAAGGCCGTCGCGCCTCTAAATAGTTGTTGTAAAACATTTTATTCCAAGTTTAATAGAAGTGGACATACCCGGGTTCGGGTCTTGTGGTTTATATTTCTGTCTCTCTTTTTACTTCCGCTTAGAATGCTCTGAGTTAGGCTTCGTGGTTTAGTGTCGTTGTTATTCAATTAAGTGACGTTCCCGTTTGTTTTGAAGTATATGGCGTGGGGCCCCGGCCGGACCTTCTGCTATATGCTCCCGAACGAATGGGGGTGTTACAAATTGGTATCAGCTTCTAAGGTTCCGTATCCTTCTATGGAATTCGTGGGCGAATTCTTTTAAGGGGTGGTGAGCACGTGTGTGCGCTACCGTTGAGACATAGAATAAACCCAAAAATGTCCACTTAGGAATAAAATGTAACAACAAACCAACAATAATTTCATGATTTTGGAACCTGAGTGTTCCTTTTGTTGTTAGTTGCGACTGTGCTGTCGCCTAACTGTGTGTTGCACTTGTGTAGGGCACTCGAAGTGCAGCGGGACCGTCGCGTCCCCGTGATGTGCATGAAAGTAGTGGGTCTGCTGAGGCCCCTACAGCTCCGTCTGCTGAGTTGGTTCGGCTAGTTACTGAAGCCGTTCTGGCTGCGTTGAATGGCCAGCCTGAAAGGCAAGGCCAACCGCCAGTGCAAGAGGTGGCCTCTGAGCCACTAAGGGTGGAGCAAGTCCCCGTGAGGCATGCTCCTGAGCAGCAGCTGAAGCATTTTCTGGGATTTCGACCCCCTCCGTTTACCGGGGTTGAATCCCCAGCTGAGGCCGAAGACTGGTTGTCGCATGTGAAGCGAATTCTGACAGCGACACAGTCGGAGGAAGCGCAGAAGGTGACCTTTGCTTCTTTCTTGCTAGAAAAGGAAGCTAGGCGGTGGTGGGACGAGGTTGAGAGGCGCCAGTTTGCGGGAAGGCGACTGGTTGATGTGACGATGGAAGAGTTCTCGAGAATCTTCCTTGCAAGGTATGTGCCTCAGTCGCAGCAGATCGCGATGGAGAACCAGTTCTTGGCTCTAACACAGGGTGGTAGACTGGTTGATGACTACTTGCATGAGTTCACCCGCCTCGGGCGCTATGCTGGAACTTCTTTCGATGATGAGGAGAGAAGGGTGAACAGGTTTTATGGTGGTTTGCGTACTGAGTTGCGGCATCTTCTGGCAGGGCCGTTGGCGCAGGGTTTCACGACCCTCGTTGGTTCAGCCCGAGCCCTTAAGCAGGACATGCTCAGGGAGAAGGGCAAGGCGGTTGTGGTCGAGGCAGTGCCGGAGGGCAAAGCACCGAGTGCGACGAAGTGGCGGAGGTTGAGTCGCTGGAAGAAGGCTCGAGTATCTGGGCCAGCTCCCTTTGCTTCGGGCGCGTCATCTGGACGTGGCCCTCTTATTTGTTTCACTTGTGGCAAGCCTGGCCATTTCTCTCGAGATTGCCGCAGTGGTCTTCCAAGGCCAGAGAAGAAGGCGGGGCCAGCTTATTCTTAGAAGGGGAAGGCAGCTGAGTCCACTGCTTCCCGTATGGCTCCCCCGCAGCCCAGAGTCTTTAGTCTCGATCAGCAGGAGGCTATCAAAGCCAAAGACGTCGTGACAGGTACAATTTAAAATACAGTCTTTACTGTTTATATACCTGTTTTAATGTTCATGCTAACATGTTTGGCGGCATAGACTATGTGAATGTCTTAGGCGTTCCTGCGAGAGCGCTTTTCGATACTGGAGCTTCGCACTCCTTCTTATCGTCGGACTTCGTCCAACGTATTGGTGCGCCGTCGATTGCTTCTGCAGATGGACTGGAGGTCCTACTGCCGAATGGATATTCGATGCGTGTGGAGAGGAGTTGCTGCGTAAAGGTTCTAGTTGATAGTCGGGAGTATGACCTGAAGGCATCGTTACTCCCCCTGGTTGAGTTCGATGTTATCTTCGGTATGGACTGGCTGTCGGAACAGCGTGCGTGCATCGATTGCACCACCAAGGAGGTGAGGTTTGGGCAAGGTGCCGATCGTGAGACGGTCTTTGCGGGCATGCGTGGATCGAGCAAGATGCTGATGTCTGCTCTCCAGGTGTCCAAGGCAGTGCGACAGGGAGCAGAGTTATTCTTTGCTCTTGTGGAGGCTTCAACGCCGAAGCCCAGCCTAGCGGATGTTCCAGTAGTAGCAGAGTTCCCCAATGTGTTCCCGAGCGAGCTCCCCGGTGCTCCCCCGCAGAGGGAGATAGATTTCACGATTGAGTTGGTGCCAGGCGCTAAGCCTGTGGCCCGCTCGCCGTATCGTATGGCTCTGAAAGAGTTGGCGGAGTTGAAGCTGCAGTTGCAGGAGTTGCTTGAGCAGGGCTACGTTCGTCCGAGTTCCTCACCTTGGAGTGCACCGGTCCTCTTTGTCAAAAAGAAGGATGGTAGCCCGCGGCTTTGCATCAACTACCGAGAGCTGAACAAGCTGACGGAGAAGAACAAGTATCCTCTTCCGAGGATAGATGATTTGTTCGACCAGCTCATTGGTTCGACAGTATACTCGAAGCTGGACTTGAAGTCCGGCTATTATCAGGTGCGGATCAAGGAGTGCGATATTCCGAAGACTGCCTTCAGTACCAGGTACGGGCAGTATGAGTTCACCGTGATGCCGTTTGGGCTGTCTAATGCGCCTTCGGTGTTTATGGACTTGATGCACCGGACTTTCCGAGAGTACCTCGACCGGTTTGTGGTCGTCTTCCTGGATGATATACTAGTCTACTCTCAGTCCGAGGAGGAGCACGGTGATCACCTGCGAGTAGTTTTGGAGGTTCTGAGGAGGAACCAGTTGTATGCCAAGTTCTCGAAGTGCGAGTTCTGGCTTCCTTCCGTGGCGTTCTTGGGCCATGTGGTTAGTGGTTCGGGTGTGGCGGTAGATCCGGTGAAGGTTTCGGCCATCAGGGAGTGGCCTGTCCTTTCTTCTGTAGCGGAGGTCCGTAGCTTTCTCGGGCTGGCCGGTTATTACAGGCGCTTCGTGGAGAACTTCTCCCGGATCGCGCTGCCTCTTACGACGCTGACACGGAAGATGCAGGAGTTCATTTGGACGCCCGCGTGTGCGCAGGCTTTCGAGGAGTTGAAGCGGCGGCTTACGACGGCTCCGATCTTATGTTTGCCTTGCGGCACGGAGGGCTACGAGATCTACACTGACGCTTCTGGGAGCGGCCTTGGCTGCGTTCTGCAGCAGCATGGCAAGGTTATAGCGTATGGCTCTCGCCAGCTGAAGGTGCACGAGCGGAATTATCCGGTCCACGACTTGGAGTTGGCGGCCGTGATATTTGCCCTGAAGCTATGGCGGCATTATGTGTATGGCTTGAAGATCGATATCTTCACGGACCATAAGAGCCTGAAGTACCTTCTGACGCAGAAAGGGCTGAATATGCGGCAGCAGAGGTGGATGGAGTTCCTGGGGGACTTCACCTTCGAGATCCACTACACTCCCGGGAAGGGGAATGTTGTTGCGGATGCACTCAGTCGCAGGGCTCCAGCGCAGGCCAACTGGATTCAGATGCATGATGAGCACCTGATACGTGACCTAGAAGCCTTGGATATTTCTTGCGTAGAGAAGAGGTGCAGTGCCGGTGCCTGTTTGAGTTGGTTTGAGGTGCAGTACGACCTCGCTGAGAGAGTCCGCCAGGCTTTTGAACTCGATCCGAGTTTGAAGCGCTACGCGGAGGATGCCGGTGGTGGGTCGGATGCCCAGTTTCAGATTCGAGACGGATTGCTGTGGAGAGGCGACCGTTTGTGCGTCCCCAGGGCGGGTGAGCCGCGTGATGAGTTGATGTACGAAGCGCATTGTACCAGGTATTCAGTTCATCCGGGGAGCACGAAGATGTATAAGGACATGAAAGTCCTTTTCTGGTGGCCAGGTATGAAGAGGGACATCGCTCACTACGTGGCCAAGTGCCACACTTGTGCGCTAGTGAAGGCGGAATGTCAGAAGCCCGGTGGCTTTTTGTAGTCATTGCCTGTTCCGGAGTGGAAGTTTGATGACATTTCCATGGATTTCGTGCATGGGCTGCCAAGATCGCAGCGCGGGAACGATGTCATCTGGGTAGTTGCAGACCGGCTGACGAAGGTGGCGCACTTTATCCCCAACCGGAGGGATGACTCGGTAGAGAAATTGGCAAAGTTATATGTTGATACTATAGTGCGACTGCACGGTGTGCCCCGTAGCATCGTCAGTGATCGTGATGGACGCTTTACTTCGAGCGACTGGAGGCTAGTCAACCGCCTTTTGGGTACGAAGCTGCAGTTTAGCACGACCTTTCATCCTCAGACGGATGGCCAAACTGAGCGTACCAACAGGACGATGGAAGACATGCTTCGGATGTGCGTCCTGGATTTTGGAAAGGGGTGGGAAGATCACCTCTTCCTTGTGGAGTTCGCGTACAACAACAACTATCAGGCGAGTATTCAGATGACGCCTTTCGAGGCCCTCTATGGCAGGAAGTGCCGCACTCCCTTAGCTTGGGCGGAAACGGGCGAGACGAAGCTCTTCAAGAGGAAAGACGTCGAAGAGGCGACTTCGACGGTACGTTTGATCCGGGAGAGGCTTTTGGTTGCGCAGGATAGGCAGGCAAAGTACTATAATGCGAAGCACCGCGACGTCGAGTTCGCCGTTGGCGATTGGGTTTACTTGAAGATCAGGCCATTCAAGGGCGTGTCCAGGATTCAGTGCTTGAAAAAGCTGAGTCCGAGATACCTTGGACCGTTTGAGATCATCGAGCGCGTCGGCGAGGCGGCTTATAGGCTTGCGCTATCAGCGGAACTGAGCGGGCTACACGATGTATTCCACATCTCCGTATTGCGGAAGGCAGTGCAAGAGCCTACGCAGGTGGTCGCGGTGGATCAGGTTCCCGTGGATAGTGGGCTTAAGACGGCGGTCAGGCCCATTAGCATCGAGGATGCTGAGGTGCGTCAGCTGCGGAACAGGGCGATCCGTATGGTAAAGGTCCGTTGGGACAACTGCGGTCGCGAGGAGCTCTCATGGGAACGTGAGCAGACCATGTTGGAGGAGTTCCCCGAGCTGTTTCAGTGACGCTTATCTCTTCTTTGCCCCCTGTATGTAAAGACTGTTTTGATATGTATATATATGCGTGCTTTAACAAATTTCGGGACGAAATTTTTATAAGGAGGGGAGGGTTGTAAGACCCCAAATCTGAAAATTCAGAAATCTGGAATCCAGAGCTGTCGCCGGCGACAGTGGCTGTCGCCCGGGCGATAGCGTTCTGTTGAGAAGGTTCTGCCGTGAGCTGTCGGACGACGTTGACTAGTCAATGTCGGTTCATTGTCGCTGTCACCAGGGCGACAGTGGCTGTCGCCAGGGCGACAGTGGCTGTCGCCGGGCGACAGCTCAATTTTGGACTTTGTGGCCAAAATCAAGGGCATTGATTGCACTTTGACTTTGGTGGCTTGTTTTGGCTTGGGAGGCTTGGTGGCAGCATACAAGGCCGAAAATCCCTCTCTTTTCATTATTTTTCTTAAGGGTTCTTAAGAGAGAGAGAGAGAGGAGCTTGGAGAAGAAGGTGAATAGAAAACCCTAGCTTGGAGCTTGGGTTTGGAGGAGCTACACTCATCCAATCCCTTCAAAGTTGGTGCCTACGCGTAGAGGAGGGCAAGGCGCTCCTTTCCATCCGTGTGGAACGTCAAGTCATGGTCTCAAAGCGGCGTTTAAGGGTAACAAACTTTTCTACCATCTTTTGGACATGCCTTAGTCCATTCCCTTGCATCGTTGAGGCCCCTACCCAAAAGGGTGAGGTCGTGGTCTCCGACGGGTCGATTCGTGTTATCCCCGTCCAAGTTTGCATACATATAGAGTCCGTGCGAAATACGGACGTAGGCGCGCTGTGTGAAGCCCATCCGTGACGGTTCGTCCGGATTGGTGATGCCTTGTGGTATTGTGCGTGCTCGAGGAAAACCCCGTGTTGTTATCCTGCTACGTAGGACTAGAGAGTGCTACTGCATGCGCAGCAACGCCCGGGGGTGTGCCCCGGGGAGCACCCGGAGTTAAAAGGCAGAAATGGAGTTCTGTCTAGCTGTCGCCGGCGCGACAGTGACTGTCGCCTGGGCGACAGCTCCCCAGAATTGGATTCTGATGAATTTGGGTGTTCTGAGGCTAGGGAGTGCTACTGCATGTGCAGCAATGCCTGGGGGTGTGCCCCGGGAAGCATCCACAGCTAGAAGCCAAATTAGGGTTTGTGCACTGTCGCTGGCGACAGTGATTGTCGCCTGGGCGACAGCTCCCATACATGGGTCTGGTGATGTTTGTTGTGCCCACCTGTTGAGGGGACCTGAGGTCGACGTGCCCGACCTGTAAGGGTGTCCTGGTGGATGACTTAGCGGCCCGTGGAGCCGGCTAATTGAGAATACCTGGGCTGAGGGGATGTCATACCCGCATTTCGTGTTGTACAACGAGTGTGTGAACAATGGGCATTTGGCGAACCTGCACCCGAACCATTGCAGCACCTGATTAGTAAGCCTCGGATAGCATGTCGAGAGGCAACGAGGAAGAGTCTTCGGACTGCGTAAGTTCACAATTAAAGCACGGAGGACCCTGGTATTCGGGCCGCCGACTTTAGCCTCGAAGGGCAAAACCATCAAGAGTGGATGGTGGTGGAAGGGGTAGTACACCAAAGAGTGCCTGAGTGCACGAGACGTGGAGGCCATTCCGATGTTTGTGTTGTTGCATATGTATGAAATGTTGTGGGCTTTGCTAGTCGCACTTATATATATATGCTGTTGAGACTGTTTTGCAGGGACGGTTAGAACTGCCACCCCCTCGAAGGGGTGGGGTCGTTATATTTGGTCAGCTTTAGCTGACCGTTGCCCTGTTTTGCCACCGTCTTTGGTGGGCTTGTTGTACAGGAGGTGGACCGAACGGGAACTTGGCGGGCTGAAGCCCCTGCGCTGCTGCGGCCCTTGAAGGCCTTTTGTCCTTCCTTCTGTTTTCATGTATGGCCGTCCTGCGCGCCGATGTTGGTAAACTGTAATGCCGCCGCGCCTCTAAATAGTTGTTGTAAAACATTTTATTCCAAGTTTAATAGAAGTGGACATACCCGGGTTCGGGTCTTGTGGTTTATATTTCTGTCTCTCTTTTTACTTCCGCTTAGAATGCTCTGAGTTAGGCTTCGTGGTTTAGTGTCGTTGTTATTCAATTAAGTGACGTTCCCGTTTGTTTTGAAGTATATGGCGTGGGGCCCCGGCCGGACCTTCTGCTATATGCTCCCGAGCGAATGGGGGTGTTACAAAACATCTTGCTCATGAAACATAATTCTCATTACTCCAAAGCTTACTCTCCCCACTACCAACCGAACCTCAACCTCCTGCACCCCCTCTTCCTCCAATCTCTATTTCTCACACCCCACCCACAGATGCCTCTTTTCTTTCCACCATAGATCGCATTCAATTCCAAAAATGGTTAATACACATTACCATATCTGTTCATAATTTTACACAGACATTCGTTGCCATGATGGACAGCGGTGCAGACCAGAGCTGCATCCGTGACGGTCTTATACCAACCAAATACTATGAACATACAAATGAAGTTTTAATTGCTGCAAACAATTCACCTTTACAAATTAATGGCAAACTCACCCAAGCTTCAATTTGTAACGGACCATTTTGCTTTAAACATCAATTCATTATCAATAATAATTTAAACACTGACATAATCCTTGGCACTCCTTTTCTCACACAAATCTATCCTTTCCAAGTTTCCACTAACGGTATTAGTACTAACATTATGGGCCAAACTGTCCTTTTTAAATTTATCCACCCTGTTCGACAAAAACAACTTAATCTTCTACAACAGCATTCGATTTTTCAACATATTAATCTTATCCAACAGAAGCAAAGCAAAATTCTTTATTTACAGGATGATCTATCCCATGCCTACATTGATAATCAATTACACTCACCAACCACCAAATCGCAAATTCATCAGTTAGAAGAATCATTCAAAACAGAAGTTTGTGCGGAATTGCCCAATGCTTTCTGGGACCGCAAAAACATATTATACAACTTCCATATGAAACAATCTTTTCCGAACGAAATATTCCAACTAAAGCACGACCAATCCAAATGAATCACGAACTCCTCGAAGTTTGTAAAACTGAAATCCAAACCCTATTAGACAAAAATTTAATTCGACCTTCCCACTCCCCTTGGAGTGGTGCTGCATTTTATGTCATGAAAAATGCAGAAATCGAACGTGGCAATCCACGCCTCGTCATTGATTATAAACCACTAAACAAAGTATTACAATGGATTCGCTACCATATTCCTAACAAACGTGATTTACTCAAACGACTTAGTAATGCAAAAATCTTTTCAAAATTCGACATGAAATCTGGTTTTTGGCAGATTCAAATCGATCTCAAAGATCGATACAAAACAGCTTTCACAGTCCCTTTTGGACACTACGAATGGAACGTTATGCCTTTCGGTTTAAAGAATGCTCCTTCTGAATTCCAACATATTATGAATGATATCCTTAACCCTTATTTAACCTTTTCTATTGTTTATATTGATGATGTTCTTATCTTTTCCGATTCAATCGACCAACATACTAAACATCTCAAAACCTTTTTATATATTATAAAAAAGAATGGCTTAGTCATTTCTTTCCCAAAAATGAAATTATTCCAAACCCAAATCCGTTTTCTCGGACATCATATTCACAGAAATACCATAATTCCTATTCAACGTAGTCTTGAATTTACATCTAAATTTCCTGATATCATTAAAGATAAAACACAACTTCAAAGATTCCTTGGTTGTCTCAATTATATTTCCGATTTCGTTCCCAATCTACGCCAACTCTGTGCTCCATTATACCAACGCCTCCAAAAGAATCCACTTCCATGGACTTCCCAACACACCGATATTATCCACACCATTAAAACAAAAGTCCAATCACTTCCCTGTCTCTGCTTACCTCACCCCCATGCATTCATGATAGTTGAAACAGATGCCTCTAACATTGGTTATGACGGCATTCTCAAACAACGTCTTCCACAATCCACCACAGAACATTTAGTCCGCTACCATTCTGGTATGTGGCTCGTACCTCAAAAAAATTATTATACTATCAAAAAAGAAATACTTAGTATTGTCAAATGTATTTTAAAATTCCAAGATGATTTAATTAATAAAAGATTCCTTTTACGTATTGATTGTCAGTCTGCAAAATTTATTTTACAAAATGATGTCCAAAATCTGGTTTCCAAACAAATTTTTGCCCGATGACAAGCACTTTTATCTGCTTTTGATTTTGATATTGAATATGTCAAAGGCTCTGACAACTCTCTTCCTGATTTCCTCACTCGTGAATTCTTACAAGGAAATGAGCAAGTCACCACAGTCCGCTCCGCAGAAGACTCAAACACCACAAGATTATGCACTAAAAACACTTCCTCCGGTTCCAACTCAAAATAAATTCACCCCATTGACATACTCAGATGTAATTACTCATACCAAAGCACTACCAACTACGACCATCCCACTCACCACCAATTACGCCCAATCAGATCCCGCTTACATATCCCAACCTACCACCGAGCATATTCATCTGACCCACTTTACTCAAACACCACCCTATGACGCACTCCAAAAACACGCCAGTAAAACATTTCCCCCAAACTCATTTTGGCTCGATGACCCACTCAAGACCCAACGCTTCTATGAACTCATTCTCATCGACACCCATTCCTCCACCATCACTCATACCAATGACAAAACCAACCCTTCCCAGATCTCATTTTCTAAATGTGTCATCCAAAACGTCATTGACTCATCCTCATGGTCCAATCCATGGACTGCACACCCATTTTCAGTCTCATTCAACCCACCTGCATACAACTACCACGACTACCAACTTGCTTGGTTTCGCACATTCCTTTTTCGACCATTCACTCATTCATGGTTCATGGTATTCCACAATACCTGCCCGACTACTCTACCCACCTTGTTTTATGACTGGTGGAGAAAATATGGTGCCTCTCCCCAAATCCTACCGCTGTCACTCACCCATAGCTACCAGACTTGGTGCGCCAAGTACACCAGCCCTAAATTCAAAAAATCCCTCCAATTCCACCGCTCCTTCAAAATCCCTTGGATCTTTTGCTGGAGCTTCGCCATTACAAAAATTCATCCAGAAGATTTTCCATTCTCTCTCATACGAGTCTTCAAAGTCAAGTGGTGGCCTAAATTCAATAATGACCTTGCTTCAGACAAGGTTATCCTACATTTTGTCACCACCAGCACTTTGACTCCCGTCCTTACAACCCCACCTGTTCCATCCCCAACTATCCTACTACCACGAACTCCACCTCCCAAATCACCGCTTCTCCTCCCATCTACGGATGAGGAAGATGATCTTCAAACCTTCCTGCAATTTCAAAAATTCAAAAAAATGCAACAACAATACCGTCAACATTCCCCAACCACATCTACTTCTACATCAACACCAACACCAGATCCTTTCGGTGGCCTCTTTGCCCAAGTCCCATATGACGAAAGTCTAGATTCTTTTGATTCCTAAACCAGACTCACAACGCTTTCTATAGAGCAGATTCAAATCTATGGACTAGCCCGGTTCAAACGGTAACCAGTAAAGGCATATCAAATCCTTTTATAGCTGCGGATTTGCTCAAAATCCGATTCATCTAGCCCGGTTCAAACGGTAACCGGTAAATGCATATCAAATCCGTTTATAGCTGCGGATTTGCTCAAAATCCGATTCATCTAGCCCAGTTCAAACGGTAACCGGTAAAGGCATATCAAATCCGTTTATAGCTGCGGATTTGCTCAAAATCTGATTCATCTAGCCCAGTTCAAACGGTAACCGGTAAAGACATATCAAATCCGTTTATAGCTGCGGATTTGCTCAAAATCCGATTCCGTATTGAGCCTCAGGGAGCCGTACAGAACAACCATTCAATTCTCCACTATTCAAGATGCTTGCCAGCACTCAACAATTATTCCTGCCAGCCACACCGCTCAAAGTAAATGCATCTCCACTATTCAAGATGCTTGTCAGCACTCAACACCTGCCAAGCCACGCCGCTCAAAGTAAAAGCATCTCCACTATTCAAGATGCTTGCCAGCACTCAACACCTGCCAAGCCACGCCGCTCAAAGTAAAAGCATTTCCACTATTCAAGATGCTTGCCAGCACTCAACACTTATTCATGCCAGCCACGCCGCTCAAAGTAAAAGCATCTCCACTATTCAAGATGCATGCCAGCACTCAAGTATCTCGACTATTCAAGATGCCTGCCAGCACTAAAGGCATCTCCACTCCACCGTTTGCTTATAAATAAGAAGGCCACTCACCTTGAGAAAGGGGGAACGAGCAGAGGAAGAAGGGGATAGAAGGCCTTTCAGAGCTATTGTAAATTTTCTTTCTTTCTTGTTCTTACTTTCAGTTCTTGTAATTTATTTTCTTTCTTGTAATTTATTTTCTTTATTTTAATAATATCCTGGGCTAGCTTCTATTTTGGTATCAGAGCCAGGTTACTTCTTCAAAGCATAAGTTGGCCAATCCGTAAGTCCGTTGGTAAGCCCGCGATGGGTGTTCTCGGCAGATAGTCCCTTTGCTTAAAAGACTTAATTTCGATCTACATACCATTATAAATGGCAAGTCTTGTTCGACGTTTTTTATCTGGTTCTTCAACTTCTTCTACACGCACTGTTCTTAGTCAAGAAGATATTATTCATACAGATTTTCTAAACTGGTCTATTCCTACTGAACATATTGATAATATTTACAAAATTGGTACCTTTGATTTCAAAACCGCTTTTTCTGTAAAAACTCATGAAGAAACTTTTAATATTCAACAACAATTTCAGTCTACACCTTTATTATCACACATAGCACTCCAAAAATATTCTGACCGTGGTTTTCGCTATATCCACTTCGGTATGATACAAGTAGCAGTTAAACCATTAGTTCATATTGGTGTCAATATTCCTATCTATATGGCACTACGTGACAAACGCCTATCTAAATATAAATCTTCTATTCTTGCCATGATTCAAACCAATATATGTAATGGTCCTATTTATTTCAATAGTATTCCCAACTTCACCGTTTCCCTTACTGATCCTTTAATATTAAATTCACTAATTCTCGACATTCATTGCAAGGAAATGAATTTGAAAAATTAGCGGAGCAATTTGCAATCATATATCACATTTATTTCAAACTCATGAGTTCCTGTTTAACCCCAAACTTAAACTTGGAACGAATTTTTCGGATGAAACAGTTTTATTGCAAATCGATGCCCCCTTCTCCAAAACCTTTTTACCTAAACGATTAAAATGGCATGAAATTACAATTCCCGATCATTTTAAAATTGATTGCCCCCCAAAACCACAAAATCTTGAACAAACAGAAATAACAGATGTCATTGAAGAAATAGATAGCACTGTTCTAATCCGATTCAATTCCTTTACAGAACGCACTTCACTATCACACCAACCTCATTATCTTCCCTCTCGATTTTCTACTTCTCAATATGAGTCTACCTCTCAACCCGAAATACCCGATCTACCGTCACCCCACACTCCAGCAATCCATGTCAATTACACATCTCCATTGCCAGAAGTTGTACCGCCCTCTAATACAACTTATTCTCCAACCTCTATGCACATGCGTATTCATGGTGTTAACGTCATCACACTCTTAAAACCATTTAATCCTCAATTTGATGAATTATTAAGTGAATTCCAACAAGACTCCTCTTATTACTCTTGGTTTGAATCCTTTGACAATTACACCAAACAAATACTTTACAGACAATGGAAATTCGATATTATTCGCTATCAATTAGAATTCAATTTTGAAGTCTGGTTAGAAAATTATCTGCAAATGCACGCTATTTCTTCACCTTTCACACAATCCGTTATTAATGTTCAAACCTCCTTACATACCAAATGGCGGCATCTTAATAACACTACTATTACTACTATTACACTCCCTCTACAAACACTACAACTGTCTACACCCGATGGACATGATATCATCGTCACTCCTTTCAAAAAAGGCCGCGAAGGTGAAGATTCCACTCCTATTACTATAGAAGATATCAGAAAAGTTTATCAACAAAACAATTATTCCAATCAACTTCTTCACACTATTTCAACCCAGATCGCATCCTTACATGTTGACCCCAAACCAGTACAAACTCACGTAACACCCAACCTCTCTAAAATTCCATCCAGTCAGTCTGCCCCTTACTTTCAACCTCATAGCCTCCCTCTATCCCACGAACAAAATCTTACTTTTGGAAATGACTCACTACTTCAGAAATTAAACCAAACCCTTACAAACCTCAATCAAAATTTCCCTAGTTCTTCTAAGTTAAACACCATTGATCGTCCAACTGATGACGATTCATCCACACCACACAGTGACTCTGACAATCCTTTATTAAATATCCTAAGTGACATCGAACAAGATCTCCAAAGCGACACCCCTCCAAATCTCAATAAAATCCAACGACGACATCACAAATCCACTTTTCGCCGCTCTAACCCACGCTGGATCAATACCGATACCAGAAACTACTATCCCCGACCAACACCGCCCGATATTCAATACGAAGAACGCGCTAAATTCCATGCCAAACATTATGACGGTGGTTCCATCTATGAATGGAATATCGATGGCAAAAGCGAATATGAGATATTAAATACCCTTCAAGAGATGGGTATGGCCAAAATGACATACAAAATCAAACACTGTCAAGAAAAAGAAACTGCTAGTATCTTAGTTACTGGCCAGCTCAAATATTGGTGGGATAATTCTCTCACCCTTGAAGATAAACATAACATTTTACAACATACTATAGATACTGAAGATGAACACGACGTCATCAAAACCGAATCTGACACCTGTGATTATCTCATTATCACTATTGCAATGCATTTAATTGGCAATCCTCGGGAAG
This sequence comes from Dactylorhiza incarnata, assembly GCA_033032865.1. Lineage (NCBI taxonomy): Eukaryota > Viridiplantae > Streptophyta > Magnoliopsida > Asparagales > Orchidaceae > Dactylorhiza > Dactylorhiza incarnata. The sequence continues at coordinate 206,858 of JAWHQI010000612.1, read as the reverse complement.
AATTAACTTCCTCCAAAATCTTCCTTACTAATATCCGATGTCCAACTCTCTCTGACTTCCGTTGGTACAAGGATGTTTTCCTCACCCAAGTACTTAAACGACCTGATTCCAATGCTCCATTCTGGAAGAAAAATTCGTTACAGGATTACCTTCTCTTTTTCCCAAAGGATCATGCTCAATCTTCAAAAGGAAATGGGTACTGACCACATTGATTTTAATCAAATGACTTATGACCAATTATTCGCCTATGTCAAAAGTGAAGCCTTAACTGCATGCCAAGAACTTAAATTCCAAGCAAAATATGGCAGTAAGCGCCGAGAACTCGTCTCTTTCTGTGACGCTTTTGGCATCACTGGCCTATCTGCTCCTTCCACTGCACAACGCAAATCTCACAAAAATCTCACTCGATCTAATAGATTTTATTCTAAACGACGACCTTTTTCCTATCCCAAGGAACCTCCCACGTCTAAACCATATCCTCATCAAACCAAACGTCCTCATCACTCTACTTCCATCACATGCTTCAAATGTGGCCAAAAAGGCCATATTGCTGCAAAATGCCGCAACAAAGGACGCATCAATGAAATCATTGATGACCTTTCTGATGTTAGCAACGACGTCAAGATCAAATTAAAAGATAAATTTCAAATCCTTCACATCTCAGACAATGACCAAATTTCTTATAACTCCTCCAGCTCGTCTGATCAACCCTTCACTTGCCTTTGCAAAAAGCAAGTTAACATGATCAGAACAACTCCAACTGATACCGAAGACTTCATCTTTGAAATAATTCAACAAATACCTGACCCCATACAACAAAAACAATTTTTTGAAAAGTTACAAACCCTAGTCATACAAGACAATAAAATCTCTTTAATCGAACCTTTTAGTATTTCCAAACTATTTGATAAATATCCACAAACGTCCACTCAAAAAACACCTGCCATTAAAGACTTACACACTGAAATTCACCGCCTTAAACAAGAAATCCAACTACTTAAAACCCAAATTCATGCACTCGATGTCAAACATCTTGCTCATGAAACACAATTCTCGTTACTCCAAAGCTTACTCTCCCCACTACCAACCGAACCTCAACCTCCTGCAGCTCCTCCCCCTCCAATCTCTATTTCTCACACCCCACCCACAGATGCCTCCTTTCTTTCCACCACAGATCGCATTCAATTCCAAAAATGGTTAATACACATTACCATAACTGTTCATAATTTTACACAGACATTCATTGCCATGATGGACAGCGGTGCAGACCAGAGCTGCATCCGTGACGGTCTTATACCAACCAAATACTATGAACATACAAATGAAGTTTTAATTGCTGCAAACAATTCACCTTTACAAATTAATAGCAAACTCACCCAAGCTTCAATTTGTAACGGATCATTTTGCGTTAGACATCAATTTATTATCATTAATAATTTAAACACTGACATAATACTTGGCACTCCTTTTCTCACACAAATCTATCCTTTTCAAGTTTCCACTAACGGTATTAGTACTAACATTATGGGACAAACTGTCCTTTTTAAATTTATCCACCCTGTTCGACAAAAACAACTTAATCTTTTACAACAACATTCGATTTTTCAACATATTAATCTTATCCAACAGAAGCAAAACAAACTTCTTTATCTACAAGATAATCTATCTCATGCCCACATTGATAATCAATTACAATCACCAACTACCAAATCACACATTCACCAGTTAGAAGAATTATTCAAAACAGAAGTTTGTGCGGAATTGCCCAATGCTTTCTGGGACCGCAAGAAACATATTATACAACTTCCATATGAAACAGACTTTTCCGAACGAAATATTCCAACTAAAGCACGACCAATCCAAATGAATCACGAACTCCTTAAAGTTTGTAAAACCGAAATCCAAACCATATTAGACAAAAATTTAATTCGACCTTCCCACTCCCCTTGGAGTTGTGCTGCATTTTATGTCATGAAAAATGCAGAAATTGAACGTGGCATTCCACGCCTCGTCATTAATTATAAACCACTAAACAAAGTATTGCAATGGATTCGCTACCCTATTCCTAACAAACGTGATTTACTCAAACGACTTAGTAATGCAAAAATCTTTTCAAAATTCGACATGAAATCTGGTTTTTGGCAGATTCAAATCGATCCCAAAGATCGATACAAAACAGCTTTCACAGTCCCCTTTGGACACTACGAATGGAACGTTATGCCCTTCGGTTTAAAAAATGCTCCTTCGGAATTCCAACATATTATGAATGATATCCTTAACCCTTATTCAACTTTTTCTATTGTTTATATTGATGATGTTCTTATCTTTTCCGATTCAATCGACCAACATACTAAACATCTCAAAACCTTCTTATATATTATAAAAAAGAATGGCTTAGTCATTTCCTTCCCAAAAATGAAATTATTTCAAACCCAAATCCGTTTTCTTGGACATCATATTCACAGAAATACAATAATTCCTATTCAACGAAGTCTTGAATTTACATTTAAATTTCCTGATATTATTAAAGATAAAACACAACTTCAAAGATTCCTTGGTTGTCTCAATTATATTTCTGATTTCGTTCCCAATCTACGCCAACTCTGTGCTCCATTATACCAACGCCTCCAAAGAATCCACTACCATGGACTTCTCAACACACCGATATTATCCACACCATTAAAACAAAAGTCCAATCACTTCCCTGTCTCTGCTTACCTCACCCCCATGCATTCATGATAGTCGAAACAGATGCCTCTAACATTGGTTATGACAGCATTCTCAAACAACGTCTTCCACAATCCACCACATAACATTTAGTCCGCTACCATTCTGGTATATGGCTCGGACCGCAAAAAAATTATTATACTATCAAAAAAGAAATACTTAGTATTGTCAAGTGTATTTTAAAATTCCAAGATGATCTAATCAATAAAAAAATTCCTTTTACGTATTGATTGCCAGTCTGCAAAATTTATTTTACAAAATGATGTCCAAAATCTGGTTTCTAAACAAATTTTTGCCCGATGGCAAGCGCTTTTATCTGTTTTTGATTTTGATATTGAATATGTCAAAGGCTCTGACAACTGTCTTCCTGATTTCCTCACTCGTGAATTCTTACAAGGCAATGAGCAAGTCACCACAGTCAGCCGCGCAGAAGACTCAAACACCACAAGATTATGCACTCAAAACACTTCCTCCGGTTCCCACTCAATATAAATTCACCCCATTGACATACTCAGATGTAATTACTCATACCAAAGCACTACCAACTACGCCCATCCCACTCACCACCAATTACGCCCAATCAGATCCTGCTTACATATCCCAACCTACCACCGAGCATATTCATCTGACCCACTTTACTCAAACACCACCCTATGACGCACTCCAAAAACACGTCAGTAAAACATTTCCCCCAAACTCATTTTGGCTCGATGACCCACTCAACACCCAACGCTTCTATGAACTCATCCTCATCGACACTCATTCCGCCACCATCACTCATACCAATGACAAAACCAACCCTTCCCAGATCGCATTTTCTAAATGTGTCATCCAAAACGTCATTGACTCATCCTCATGGTCCAATCCATGGACTTCACACCCATTTTCAGTCCTATTCAACACACCTGCATACAACTACCACGATTACCAACTTGTTTGGTTTCGCACATTCCTTTTTCGACCATTCACTCATTCATGGTTCATGGTATTCCACAATACTTGCCCGACTACTCTACCCATCTGGTTCTATGACTGGTGGAGAAAGTATGGTGCCTCTTCCCAAATCCTACCACTGTCGCTCACTCATAGCTACCAGACTTGGTGCGCCAAGTACACCATCCCCACATTCAAAAAATCCCTCCAATTCCACCGCTCCTTCAAAATCCCTTGGATCTTTTGCTGGAGCTTCGCCATTACAAAAATTCATCCCGAAGATTTTCCGTTCTCTCTCATACGAGTCTTCAAAGTCAAGTGGTGGCCTAAATTAAATAATGACCTTGCTTCAGACAAGGTTATCCTACATTTTCTCACCACCAGCACTTTGTCTCCCGTCCTTACAACCCCACCTGTTCCATCCCCAACTATCCTACTACCACGAACTCCACCCCCCAAATCACCACTCCTCCTCCCACCTTCGGATAAGGAAGATGATCTTCAAAGCTTCCTACAATTTCAAAAATTCAAAAAAATGCAACAACAATATCGTCAACATTCCCCAATCACATCTACTTCTACATCAACACCAACACCAGATCCTTTCGGTGGCCTCTTTGCCCAAGTCCCATATGACGAAAGTCTGGATTCTTTTGATTCCTAAACCAGACTCACAACGCTTTCTATAGAGCGGATTCAAATCTATGGACTGGCCCGGTTCAAACGGTAACCGGTAACCCCATATCAAATCCGTTTATAGCCGCGGATTTGCTCAAAATCTGATTCATCTAGCCCGGTTCAAACGGTTACCGGTAAAGGCATATCAAATCCGTTTATAGCTGCGAATTTTCTCAAAATCCGATTCATCTAGCCCGATTCAAACGGTAACCGGTAAAGGCATATCAAATCCGTTTATAGTTGCGGATTTGCTCAAAATCCGATTTATCTAGCCCGGTTCAAACGGTAACCGGTAAAGGCATATCAAATCCGTTTATAGCTGCGGATTTGCTCAAAATCCGATTCATCTAGCCGGGTTCAAACGGTAACCGGTAAAGGCATATTAAATCCATTTATAGTTACGGATTTGCTCAAAATCCGATTCCGTATTGAGCCTCGGGGAGCCGTACAGAACAACCATTCAAATCTCCACTATTCAAGATGTTTGCCAGCGCTCAACACTTATTCCTGCCAGCCACGCCGCTCAAAGTAAAAGCATCTCCACTATTCAAGATGCATGCCAGCACTCAAGTATCTCGACTATTCAAGATGCCTGCCAGCACTAAAGGCATCTCCATTCCACCGTTTGCTTATAAATAAGAAGGCCACTCACCTTGAGAAAGGGGGAACGAGCAGAGGAAGAAGGGGATAGAAGGCCTTTCAGAGCTATTGTAAATTTTCTTTCTTTCTTGTTCTTACTTTCAGTTCTTGTAAATTTCTTTTGTCTTCTTTTAATAATAATCCTGGGCTAAAATAAAGTAAGCTAGACAAGCCTTGAAGACAAGCCTTGAAGATAAGTCAAGAAAAGCTCAAGAAAATATTTCATCCAGAAGACTCAAGGAATTCGACATAGTCAAATTCGACTATATAATATAACCGAACTCGACTATACTGATTAACCGAATTCGACTATATCAGAATTCGTATATTTCAATTAACCAAATTCGGCCATACCCATTCACCGAATTCGTCTATTCAATAGTCGAACGACGTAGTTCCGGATTTCAAATTGCTTTCTATCTAACCTATTGGATCCGAAGAGTTAAATTTCGAAAACCAAGGTACGCGCGCATCTCTTCTCCTTCTATAAAATGTTTCTATCGAGAGAATAGGGTTCACGCATTCGTCTATTCGCTCCGACCCTTCGTCTCCCGATCGCTCGATTCGTAACATCTGCGATTTCTAAGTTTCCACGCCTCGTCTTCCTCGATCGTCATCAATGGCAAAGAAGGGTTCCGATAGGTTGCTCTCCGGAAGTGAACTCGTCAGAACTGGCTTCGACGATTCAGTGGATGAGTTTCAAAATGTCGTTTTGATTCTCGATGTTGCTGGGCTCAGTTTCATCCTGGAACATCCATGCAAGATTCTAGAGAAGGAGGTTCTCAAGTTCTATCGTCACGCGGAGCTCAGGAAGAAAGGGACTGTCATCAAGAGTAGGATCAGTGGTCTCTCTGTGAAGATTACTTCTGCCAGCCTCACCAAGTTCCTAAAACTACCAGTGGTAGTAGAAGCTGATAACTTCTCCTCTAAAGATTTTAAGAAGGCTCTCTCCTTCTGTGGTTTGCCTAAGGGAACTACCTCTATCAAGCGAAAAGAAATGAATGAGGAAGGAAAATTGTTGTCTGATATTTTGGGTAAGGTACTGCTGTGTAAAGTCGGCTCCCATGACTATCTGTCTAATGAGATGTTCAAGCTGCTTGGATCAATCGTCTGCAGAAAAAGAGTGGATTGGGGCAGAGTGTTGTTTGATAGAATTGCCTCCAGCTTGTCATCTCCAAACTTCGGTAGAATTCTCTCTCTGTATCTTAATCAGCTAGACAAGCAGAAGTTCAGCATGAGGTCAAGAGTTCCTCTCCATCATTTCAAGAAGATAAATGCTTCTATGCTTGATCGTTGGGCAAGGAAAGTTGGTGAGCACAAAGTTCAAATTCCAGAAGTTCCAAAGGCTCCGAAGATTATCTGTGATGTTTCTGACAGAGAGCATGATAGTAAATCTCACACCTCCTCACTAGAGCCAGTAGACGAACCTTTCGAGGGGGAGTGCTCTCTAGCTCCAGGCTCAGTTCCGGAAATTTCCCCAATTGCTTCTCCAGCTCCTTCCGCACCTCCAGTGGCTCCTCTAGTTACCTTTCCAAAAGAGAAATCTAGTGATATCTCCAAGACAGAAGTTCTAGAAGATGATGATGCTGATAGTAATGACAGTGTTCAAGGGGGAGATCACCCTGATCAAAGGGGAGATAGTGATGGCAAGGATCAAGGGGGAGATCACCCTGATCTTGTCAGTGGAAAGGCTGTTCTGAGTACAGACATTCTTCTCGATGCAGAATCTCCTAAGCAGACCTATGCAAATTCTGAGGGGGAGTCTCATGAAGTTGCTCCGCATTTGTCTGCAGTTGGAAGTGTACAAGCTCCAGAAGTACCACTATCAGATCCTGCTCCTGAAATTGAAGAAGTTATTGTTGATAGTGAAGCTCCTCCATCTCCATCCCCAGTTATCGATAAGACCAAAGATAAAGCAACGCTTCAACGTCTTTACTCTCTAGAGGACGTTGATTCAGATGAGTTTCTTTTTGCAGAAGATGATTTCGGTATCTCTTCCAGGCCTCAACCTCTTTCCCCTTCTCCAGAAAATGTGCTGTTGCTAAATATTGAAAGCATGATGAAAAGACAAACAATATTTTGAATTCGCCTTAAAGCAAGTACGAGATAAAGCAAAAGTCATAGAGCAAGATCTGAATAACGACCTTTATGAGGTTACTCATTGTGTTGATATCTTTAAGAAGAATCAGGATGATTATTTTGAAAAAGGAGCCTCAACTCTAAAGCACGTGGTGGATGGTCTGGATCATGTTGCTCTGAACACCAGAGATCTCCCAGAAGGACAACATCATATCTATAAAAATGGGGAAGAAAATCTTAAGTAAATTCAGAAATCTTTGGACGGTATGAAGTCTGAAATTATCCGAACCCTGACTGAAGAAGTCAGAAAGGGGGAGAAAAGATTGCATGAAAAGGTTCAGACTCAGATGTTTGATATGCACAGGGATCTAGAAGCAAAAATTCAAGAATCCAATATTCAAGTTCAATCTCAGATCAGTGATCTTCGCTCAGAATTGGAAGGTAGATTTCAGGAATCCAATGCTTATGTTCATGCAAGCCATATGTGGCTGCATGCAGAGCTATCTAGAGGATATGCTCTTGGATTCCAGGGGCAAGGTCAAGATTCACAGCAAGATTATTATCCTGAAGAAGAATTTGTTGCTCCTTCAGAACAAATTCAGCCTCCGGAAAACTATTACTGGTCAGATGATGAAGTTGATCGCTCAAGGAAAAGAGCAAGGACTGATCAAGGTGGATCAGGTGAAGCTGGATTCATGCAGGATGCCAGAAGAGTTGCAGGTCCAAGATATTCAGATCAAAGAACCGTGAATCCGAGAAGATTTGATGGTGAAGTGTGGAGCCCTGAATCTAGAAATATCATTCTTGATCATTTCAAGCTAATTAGCTGTTCAAATGAACTGCCTTCAAAGTATTATGACAAAGAAGAAATTAACAAGTGGCAGGCCTCCATGCTAAAAAGAAAAATTCATTTCAAAAATCATAAAGAATCAAATCCTCCTCCACCTCCTCCGAAGTATTATTCGAAGCCAAAGGCCTACTTTGACAGACAATTCAAGAAAAATCAAAAGGCAAAGGGTCAAGAGAAATGATGAATGCTTGAACTCTAGATTCTATTTCTCTTTTAAAAACATTATATATTTTGGTGGATGTTCTGTGATTTAATCTTTATGATTGATGATTTAGTTGATTCTCTGTTCCTCACATATTTTATAATTATTATTCTCTGAGCAATTCACCTTAGTAAATAGGGTTCTGACTTCTTCAAATAGGGGGAGATTGTTGGGTATTGTAGCCACAACTACCCTGATTTGAAGAAGTCCCCCTCAAACTAAGATGAATTGTGGTTGTATCTGATTCTGCACTTTAGCTGTGTTATTGCAGGTTATTCCATTCTAAGTACATAGCAATGTCAGGTTTCAATGAGTCGTCAAACACATGCCTATGCAATGTAATTCCTCATTGTGTAGACCAAGGTGTTGACTCATGTGAAATCTCTCTATTGAGATGCACTTCATATACAAAGTGCTAGAGATGAAGGACTAGAGTTGTTGGTGTCTTTACTTAGAAGATTAAATGTTGTAAGTACGAATTCGACTAATGACATTCATCGAATTCGGCTAAACCATTTCAAGAAGCCAGAACTTTTTCTAAGTAGAGATTAGACGAATTCGTCTATTATGATTAACCGAATTCGGCTAATGATGTTTAATCGAATTCGGCTAATGCCATTAACCGAATTTGGTTACTGTCAAGATTCGATTTCGACTATTCCATTTTAAATATTTCAAAATTTGTTCTTTCTGGCTCTTCCGCCATGTACAGTACACGTGGAAGCTTTTCCCGAAATTGCGCTTCTAGCCATTAGAGATGTTTTCCTATAAATATCTAAGGGTTATTTCGTTTAACCCTAATCGTGAAAAATAGAACTCTGAATAGTATTCTGTCGGCCGATCGTTCTCGCTCAAGCTCGCCGTCTCCGACAGAAAAAGTGATTTTGTGATTCTTCTCAAGAGCAGTCGACCAGATCTAGATCTTCCGATTTTCTCTAATCATCTCTAGATCCCGTTGACTCTAAAGTTTCAGATCAAGCTTTCCAAGTTGTTCAAAATCTCTTCTTTATCCATTCTGATAGGATTGAAAGGTTTATTCAGGAAGAAGAGTTTTGTTCATTTCAGATCTGAAGGAAAAATTTCTTAGGAAGTTTAAGAAGATTGTTCACAATCTATAAGTGTTTTGTAAAACCTTATTCTCTCTTGTAGGAAGTTTTTCTTCCGAGTATTGTAGATCCTAGTTAAGAGGATCGAGTTGTAGGAGAGTTTGTTCTCCGAGATTGTTGGAGCTTGACTCCGAGTTATAAGGTTATTGATAACCTGAGATTAGTGAAGTAGCCTAGTCTAGCCAGGAGTGCTAGATAGGTGAGGTGGAAAGTGGACGTACCCATTCCGGGGAACTACTATAAATTCGTGTGTTGTGCTGTGTTTGCTTTTCTGTGCGCTTGTCTTTCTGATAATTTTTAATTCCGCGTAAAGCCATAGAATCTACCTATTGACCCCCCTCTAGGTGATTTAGGATGTGACTAGATACTTTCAACATATATATATACATATATATATAAACATATATATATGTATATATATATTAAGTATATATATACATATATATGTATATATATATACTTAATATATATATACATATATACTTATATATATGTATATATATATGTATATATATATGTATATATGTATATATATATGTGTATATACATATATATATACTTATATATATATGTATATATATAATATATATATACTTATATATATGTATATGTATATATATAATATATATATATACAAATATATATATATACTTAATATAAATATATACATATATATACGTATATATATATGTATATATATAAATATATATATATGTATATATATGTATATATATATGTATATATGTATATATATATGTATATATGTATATGTATATATATATATGTATATATGTATATGTATATATATATATGTATATACATATATATATACTTATATATATATGTATATATATAAATATATCTATACAAATATATATATATATATATATAAGTATATATTTATATAAATATATGTATATATATATTAAGTATATATATATACATATATATATATACATATATATATACTTATACTATAGATATATAAGTATTTAGGTATATATATATGTATATATATAAATATATATATATATATATATAAGTACATATATATTAAGTATATATAAGTATATTGTTTACCCAGAAATCGGCGATCATCTCAAATTAGCTATCCGAGCCCTGCCGGTCCCCCATCGCCCAAGTGGTCTCACATTTTCTTTCCTCGTAAAGGTTGAGCTTCGCGCCCCGCACGACTTTTCCCCCGGAGGGTCGCCCCCTTGGGCGACCTCGCCTCCGCGAGGAGGAGATCGCCCCTTGGGCGATCTCCCCCCCGTGAGATCGCCCCTTGGGCGATCTCCCCTGTGAGGAGGTCGCCCCCTTGGGCGACCTCGCCTCCGCGAGGAGGAGATCGCCCCTTGGGCGATCTCCCCCCCCCCCCCCCCCCCCCCCCCCGTGAGATCGCTCCTTGGGCGATCTCCCCTGTGAGGAGGTCGCCCCCTTGGGCGACCTCGCCTCCGCGAGGAGGAGATCACCCCTTGGGCGATCTCCCCCCCGTGAGATCGCCCCTTGGGCGATCTCCCCTGTGAGGAGGTCACCCCCTTGGGCGACCTCGCCTCTGCGAGGAGGAGATCGCCCCTTGGGCGATCTCCCCCCATGAGATCGCCCCTTGGGCGATCTCCCCTGTGAGGAGGTCGCCCCCTTGGGCGATCTCCCCTGTGAGGAGGTCGCCCCCTTGGGCGACCTCGCCTCCGCGAGGAGGAGATCGCCCCTTGGGCGATCTCTCCCCCCCCCCCCCCCCCCCCCCCCCCCCCCCCCCCCCGTGAGATCGCCCCTTGGGCGATCTCCCCTGTGAGGAGGTCGCCCCCTTGGGCGACCTCGCCTCCGCGAGGAGGAGATCGCCCCTTGGGCGATATCCCCCCGTGAGATCACCCCTTGGGCGATCTCCCCTGTGAGGTCTCCCCTCTGAAATTCCTGTTTGTGTGATCTGTTCAGGTGCAGCAGGTCCAGACGATCTCAGTGGTCTCAATAGCGGTCTCAGGCGATCTCAGCAGGTCCAGACGATCTCAGCGGTCTCAATAGCGGTCTCAGGCGATCTCAGCAGTTCCGGGCAGCCCGTTACCTTCCAGATCTGCCCGTTCGGGCAGGCCCCTGCGTCTATAAATAGAGGGGTAGGTGTACCAGTTGGGGGACTTTTGGAGAACTTCCAGTTCCGGCCAGTGGTTAGAGCGGTCTCAGTTTTGAGTGACCGCCGAGAACACCGATCACTCTTTCCGGAGACCTCTTCGTCTCCCTTCAGGCCCCTTTTTCTTCATGTTTTATGATGTTTCTTTCATACTTTTCTATTGTAACCTCAGCTGTAACTCAAGCTTTATATCAATAAAATAGCCTTTCCTTCAGCTCAATGTAACCAGCCACTCAACAGTCTTACCCCCCATCCTTCAGTTTGAGCGATCGTGGAGTTGGTACCATCGTGGATTATGTTTACCCAGAAATCGGTGATCATCTCAAATTAGCTATCCGAGCCCTGGCGGTCCTCCATCGCCCAAGTGGTCTCGCATTTTCTTTCCTCGTAAAGGTCGAGCTTCGCGCCCCGCACGACTTTTCCCCCGGAGGGTCGCCCCCTTGGGCGACCTCGCCTCCGCGAGGAGGAGATCGCCTCTTGGGCGATCTCCCCCCTGTGAGATCGCCCCTTGGGCGATCTCCCCTGTGAGGAGGTCGCCCTCTTGGGCGACCTCGCCTCCGCGAGGAGGAGATCGCCCCTTGGGCGATCTCCCCCCCGTGAGATCGCCCCTTGGGCGATCTCCCCTGTGAGGAGGTCGCCCCCTTGGGCGACCTCGCCTCCGCGAGGAGGAGATCGCCCCTTGGGCGATCTCCCCCCCGTGAGATCGCCCCTTGGGCGATCTCCCCTGTGAGGAGGTCGCCCCCTTGGGCGACCTCGCCTCTGCGAGGAGGAGATCGCCCCTTGGGCGATCTCCCCCCCCGTGAGATCGCCCCTTGGGCGATCTCCCCTGTGAGGAGGTCGCCCCCTTGGGCGACCTCGCCTCTGCGAGGAGGAGATCGCCCCTTGGGCGATCTCCCCCCCCCCCCCCCCCCCCGTGAGATCGCCCCTTGGGCGATCTCCCCTGTGAGGAGGTCGCCCCCTTGGGCGACCTCGCCTCCGCGAGGAGGAGATCGCCCCTTGGGCGATCTCCCCCCCCCCCCCCCCCCCCCCCCCGTGAGATCGCCCCTTGGGCGATCTCCCCTGTGAGTTCTCCCCTCTGAAATTCCTGTTTGTGTGATCTGTTCAGGTGCAGCAGGTCCAGACGATCTCAGTGGTCTCAATAGCGGTCTCAGGCGATCTCAGCAGGTCCAGACGATCTCAGCGGTCTCAGGCGATCTCAGCAGTTCCGGGCAGCCCGTTACCTTCCAGATCTGCCCGTTCGGGCAGGCCCCATGCGTCTATAAATAGAGGGGTAGGGGTACCAGTTGGGGGACTTTTGGAGAACTTCCAGTTCCGGCCAGTGGTTAGAGCGGTCTCAGTTTTGAGTGACCGCCGAGAACACCGATCACTCTTTCCGGAGACCTCTTCGTCTCCCTTCAGGCCCCTTTTTCTTCATGTTTTATGCTGTTTCTTTCATACTTTTCTATTGTAACCTCAGCTGTAACTCAAGCTTTATATCAATAAAATAGCCTTTCCTTCAGCTCAATGTAACCAGCCACTCAACAGTCTTACCCCCCATCCTTCAGTTTGAGCGATCGTGGAGTTGGTACCATTTTTGGCGCCAACATATATATATATATATATAAGTATATATATACATATATATATATAAGTATATATATATGTATATATATACATATATTTATATATATATATACATATATATATATACTTAATATTCTTCAGGATAATACTTGCTGGTGTACCACGATTATATAGACACTCCTTGCTGGTGATAAGACTGAAGATTCTTCAGGATAATAGGTGTAGTGGCCCGCCACTATTGGCGCTCATCTTTTTCCCGGGTTGTGATGACGGGTGTCAGAGAGATGCTGCTGTATTTCAGTCTGGTCCTCAGAGAGATGCCTCTTGGTATTGTCCTCAGGATCTGATGGAATTTCGGCCGAAGAAGCCTCAGATCCAGCCATTGAACTATCGACGGGTGGAAAAAGAACAAAATCCTCAATCAAATTAAAGAAATTGACCTAAAATCCAACCAAATTAATTACCTAAAAGCTGAACTTTCTCAACTACAACTCGCTGAACAGCTTCAATCACCATTAATCAAACAAAAATTTCAACAATTTGAGATCGACATGAAACTGCACAATTGTAGTAATGTCCCAAATGCCTTCTGGAATCGAAAGCAACATCTTGTTTCTTTACCCTATGAAGAAGGATTTAATGAAACGCACATTCCGACACGGGCTCGTCCCTGTCAAATGAATCAGCACTATTTAGAAACCTGTAAACAGGAAATCCACGACTTAATAACTAAAGGATTAATTCGACACTCTTATTCCCCTTGGAGCTGTACCGCCTTTTATGTTATGAATAATGCCGAACAAGAGCGTGGTGTACGATTAGTCATTAATTATAAACCCCTCAATAAGGTTTTAAAATGGATTAGATATCTGATTCCCAATAAAAGAGATTTGCTCAATCGCACTATTTCTGCAAAATTTTTTTTTAAATTTGATTTAAAATCTGGATATTGGCAAATTCAAATTACTGAATCCGATCGATATAAAACCGCTTTCACAGTACCATTCAGACACTACGAATGGAATGTCATGCCTTTTGGTTTAAAAAATGCCCCCTCCGAATTCCAACACGTTATGAATGATATCTTTATTCCTTATTCGGAATTTATCTTATCTTATATCGATGATAATTTAATTTTCTCCAATACGGTAGATGAACATTTTAAACATCTACGTGTCTTTCAACACCTAGTCACCAAAAATGGGCTAGTAGTATCAGCTCCGAAAATGCAGTTATTACAAACCCTAGTTAAAAATCAAATTTCGGTTTGGAATAACTGCATTTTTGGAGCTGATACTACTAGCCCATTTTTGGTGACTAGGTGTTGAAAGACACGTAGATGTTTAAAATGTTCATCTACCGTATTGGAGAAAATTAAAATATCATCGATATAAGATAAGATAAATTACGAATAAGGAATAAAGATATCATTCATAATGTGTTGGAATTCGGAGGGGGCATTTTTTAAACCAAAAGGCATGACATTCCATTCGTAGTGTCCGAATGGTACTGTGAAAGCGGTTTTATATCGATCGGATTCAGTAATTTGAATTTGCCAATATCCAGATTTTAAATCAAATTTAGAAAAGATTTTTGCCGAAACAGTGCGATTGAGCAAATCTCTTTTATTGGGAATCGGATATCTAATCCATTTTAAAACCTTATTGAGGGGTTTATAATTAATGACTAATCGTGGTACACCACGCTCTTGTTCGACATTATTCTTAACATAAAAGGCGGTACAGCTCCAAGGGGAATAAGAGTGTCGAATTAATCCTTTAGTTATTAAGTCGTGGATTTCCTGTTTACAGGTTTCTAAATAGTGCTGATTCATTTGACAGGGACGAGCCCGTGTCGGAATGTGCGTTTCATTAAATCCTTCTTCATAGGGTAAAGAAACAAGATGTTGCTTTCGATTCCAGAAGGCATTTGGGACATTACTACAATTGTGCAGTTTCATGTCGATCTCAAATTGTTGAATTTTTTGTTTGATTAATGGTGATTGAAGCTGTTCACCGAGTTGTAGTTGAGAAAGTTCAGCTTTTAGGTAATTAATTTGGTTGGGTTTTAGGTCAATTTCTTTAATTTGATTGAGGATTTTGATCAGTGGATCAATAATAAAAGTAAAGGTTAAACTTCTATTTTTGTACATCGTGATGATCCCATTTTTAGTAATGCCTTGGATGGGCATTAATTTTTCTAGGAAAGGAGTGTCTAGTATCACGTGTTGAGATATTTCTTTCACAACTATTAAGTGTAGAGGGATGGCGATGTCATCTTTACAGATATGTGCATCTGTAATTTTATATGGTGTGGTTAATGCCCGATTATTCGCTGCATTAAGCGTTTGTGTAGTGCGTTCAAAATATTTAATCGGAACTATTCCTTCTTTTACGCAATTGAGGTCCGCGCCGCTATCGACTAAGGCTATGAGATCAGGGAGATAATACTCGTTATTGATGAGTAAATTGATTTTAATATACCATTTTTGGGTAATTATTAAGTCTAATTTTGTAAGTTGGGTATTGGGGACTTCTATTTGAGGTTCACTATCAGAAATCTGTGTTGAGGATTCAGGTTTACCTTCTTCTGATAGTAGTAATGTTTGTGTTAATTGTTCTAGATTCGCTATACGTAATTGTGTCATGGAATCTTGTTGCTTGAGGGTTTTTATTTCCTCTTTTAAGAGATGGATCTCATACCGGAGATCTTGAATAGTTACTAGTTTATTAGTTTGCGATTTATATCGTCGCAGAATTTCACTCATATTGTAAGATTCTTCGCGTCTTGTTGGTGTTTGCGAAGTGTGTAAGAGTCCTGGTACTGGATTCTCAGTAAGGCATTCTGCTAACTTAGCTCGAAGTGAGGCATCAATTGGTGCTTGCATTAAGCTTTGCATAAGCTCTTTTCTATCATTGGTTGTCAAGACATTGACTGATAAACCATTCATTGTGATAATGGCTTTATAGTAATCACGTTCCGTTTTGGAACATGAAGGGAAATCACAATTACTGCCACAATCATTATCAGTTTCAGAGTTATCTGAGGCTGGTCCTGAAGATATTTCTTCAGTATCAGAGTTAAGTAAGATTTTATATAGGGTTTGTTTTAACCCTTCATCTTGTATTTCGTCTAATTTTTTCTTGGTAAAGCACCGATTAGCGTAATGGCCTATTTTGCCACATCTATAACATTTGATATTTTCATCAGAACTTTTTCGTTTTTTAGAATATTGTTTTCGATGTCGTGTTTCGGTGTCGACCTTTTCGTGATCATATCTTTTCTTTTTCTTTTTTCTATAATGTTTATATTCCTTTGAATATTTGTTGATTTTACCGATTTTATTTTCGTTTGGTATTTTTGGAATATTTACCGCAAATTGACGGCAAAATTCTCCCAATTGTTTACGCTCGGTAAGGCACTGGGATTTTAATTGATGTTTTAATTTAAGATCATTGCAGAGTCCAAGACCTTCGTGAATACAGGTGTTTATTAAAGCACCATAAGTGTATTGATCGTAGGGAATTGTCCCGTGATTTTGCCTTCGTAAAGTTTGACGGACACGTTCGGCAAACAGATTCGGCAATCCATCGATAAATTTAGATTTCCAATGGGCTTGCTCAGGGTCATCTAGAAAGAAAACCCGATTAAGGAAGGTATCTTTGTACCAACGAAAATGGGTAAGAGTGGGGCAACGTAGATTTTGAAGTAGTGTGCGTGTATTTTCGCCTTGATCAGTTACTCCGCCAGTGAAATGTTGAATAATTGTGAGAATCAATGTGTAGAGGGCATCCGATCGCTCATTGCCCGTGGGCTCACGCTTGGTTGCTGAAAGTATTTCAGCTTTCTTCTCTGGGGTGAGGTAATTATCCCACCAACCGCGAAGAATACCAGTAAAACCGTTGGTAATAAAGGTAGTAATCTGTTTGTCAGAATTACCACTGGCATGGGCAACATTGGCATACATCATCATGCGATGCATTTGATCGTGGATTTGTTTATCCGACAAACCATCGATATTCCATTCATAAATGGAACCACTGCTGTAGTTGTTCTGTACGATGGAATCATTTTCCTCGTAGAGGATGTCGACTGGCGTGGGTCGTTTATAATAATATTTCAACAGATTTGGTTCTTCATATTTAACAGCATTGATTTGGGTTGTAGGTGGATCAAGAAAAGCCTGTTCGATTTGAACTGGATCAAGAGATTCTTCAGAAGAAGTCTCGTGTGAATTGGAATCGAAATTGGTAGCAGAATCAATCTGGTCAGGTTGTTCGGTCTGGGTACATGGTGTTAAACCTAGTCGTTGTCGTGCTCGAGAGAGCATATTGATATTGGTTTTTTTGAATTGATCAATTAGATCTTTTAAATCAGCTTTTGTAATGGCATTTGGTGTTGTAATTTTGTAGCCTGGAACCTTAGTGGGAGGTTTAATGGCTAAATTTTTGTAGAGTGGGGCTGAAGATGATGCTACGACCGGTGGTTTCATAGCATTTAATTTTTCAGCTAAATTTGTAACAGCTGTTTCGATGCGAATAAGTTGTTGACCCATTATACCAATTACAAGATTGGCGTAATTATTTTGAACAATAATTTTTTGTAGTTCTTTTAATATTTGATCTTCTGTTTGTAATTTACGGAAGAAAGCGGAGGCCTCACTAGTTTCAGTAGGGTTTCCAAAACGTAAGCTTTCTGACGGTGGATAAAGTGAAGTGACCTTAACTCCTCGATTAGTTATCCATTCTTTAAATTGATCCTCTAAGAGATTGATTTGGTGTATTTCTTTATTGAGATAGTATTCAAAGAACCATTCGTGATTTTTTTTTACGATTTTTGTTTTATTGAAATCGTCAAACCAAGAATATTTATGATATGCGATCTCAAATGGCTTTACTGGCCAACTCAAATATTGGTGGGATAATTCTCTCACCCTTGAAGATAAACATAACATTTTACAACATACTATAGATACTAAAGATGAACACGGCGTCATCAAAACCGAATCTGACGCCTGTGATTATCTCATTATCACTATTGCAATGCATTTCATTGGCAATCCTCGGGAAGAATTAACTTCCTCCAAATTCTTCCTTACTAATATCCGATGTCCAACTCTCTCTGACTTCCGTTGGTACAAGGATGTTTTCCTCACCCAAGTACTTAAACGACCTGATTCCAATGCTCCATTCTGGAAGGAAAATTTCGTTACAGGATTACCTTCTCTTTTTTCCCAAAGGATCATGCTCAATCTTCAAAAGGAAATGGGTACTGACCACATTGATTTTAATCAAATGACTTATGGCCAATTATTCGCCTATGTAAAAAGTGAAGCCTTAGCTGCATGCCAAGAACTCAAATTCCAGGCAAAATATGGCAGTAAACGCCGAGAACTCGGCTCTTTCTGTGACGCTTTTGGCATCATCGGTCTATCTGCTCCTTCTATTGCACAACGCAAATCTCACAAAAATCTCACTCGATCTAATAAATTTTATTCTAAACGACGACCTTTTTCCTATCCCAAAGAATCTCCCATGTCTAAACCATATCCTCGCCACACCAAACGTCCTCATCACTCTACTTCCATCACATGCTTCAAATGTGGCCAAAAAGGCCATATTGCTGCAAAATGCCGCAACAAAGGACGCATCAATGAAATCATTGATGACCTCTCTGATGTTAGCGATAACGTCAAGATCAAATTAAAAGATAAATTTCAAATCCTTCACATCTCCGACAACGACCAAAATTCTTATAACTCCTCCAGCTCGTCTGTTCAGCCCTCCACTTGCCTTTGCAAAAAGCAAGTTAACATGATCAGAACAATTCCAACTGATACCAAGGACTTCATCTTTGAAATGATTCAACAAATACCTGACCCCATACAACAAAAACAACTTTTTGAAAAATTACAAACCCTAGTTATACAAGACAATAAAATTTCTTTAATCGAACATTTTAGTATTTCCACTCAAAAAACACCTGCCGTTAAAGACTTACACACTGTAATTCACCACCTTAATAAAGAAATCCAACTACTTAAAACCCAAATTCATGCACTCGATGTTAAACATCTTGCTCATGAAACACAATCTTCGTTACTCCAAAGCTTACTCTCCCCACTACCAACCGAACCTCAACCTCCTACACCCCTTCTTCCTCCAATCTCTATTTCTCACACCCCACCCACAGATGCCTCTTTTCTTTCCACCATAGACTGCATCCAATTCCAAAAATGGTTAATACACATTACCATATCTGTTCATAATTTTACACAGACATTCATTGCCAAGATGGACAGCGGTGCAGACCAGAGCTGCATCCGTGACGGTCTTATACCAACCAAATACTGTGAACATACAAATGAAGTTTTAATTGCTGCAAACAATTCACCTATACAAATTAATGGCAAACTCACCCAAGCTTCAATTTGTAACGGACCATTTTGCTTTAAACATCAATTTATTATCATTAATAATTTAAACACTGACATAATCCTTGACACTCCTTTTCTCACACAAATTTATCCTTTCCAAGTTTCCACCAACGGTATTAGTACTAACATTATGGGACAAACTGTCCTTTTTAAATTTATCCATCCTGTTCGACAAAAACAACTTAATCTTTTACAACAACATTCGATTTTTCAACATATTAATCTTATCCAACAGAAGCAAAGCAAACTTCTTTATTTACAAGATGATCTATCCCATGCCCACATTGATAATCAATTACACTCACCAACCACCAAATCGCAAATTCACCAGTTAGAAGAATCATTCAAAACAGAAGTTTGTGCGGAATTGCCCAATGCTTTCTGGGACCGCAAAAAACATATTATACAACTTCCATATGAAACAGACTTTTCCGAACGAAATATTCCAACTAAAGCACGACCGATCCAAATGAATCACGAACTCCTCGAAGTTTGTAAAACCGAAATCCAAACCCTATTAGACAAAAATTTAATTCGACCTTCCCACTCCCCTTGGAGTTGTGCTGCATTTTATGTCATGAAAAATGCAAAAATCGAACGTGGAACTCCATGCCTCGTCATTAATTATAAACCACTAAACAAAGTATTGCAATGGATTCGCTACCCTATTCCTAACAAACGTGATTTACTCAAACGACTTAGTAATGTAAAAATCTTTTCAAAATTCGACATGAAATTTGGTTTTTGGCAGATTCAAATCGATCCCAAAGATCGATACAAAACAGCTTTCACAGTCCCTTTTGGACACTACGAATGGAACGTTATGCCCTTCGGTTTAAAAAATGCTCCTTCTGAATTCCAACATATTATGAATGATATCCTTAACCCTTATTCAACCTTTTCTATTGTGTATATTGATGATGTTCTTATCTTTTCCGATTCAATCGACCAACATACTAAACATCTCAAAACCTTTTTTATATATTATAAAAAAGAATGGCTTAGTCATTTCTTTCCCAAAAATGAAATTATTTCAAACCCAAATCCGTTTTCTCGGACATCATATTCACAGAAATACCATAATTCCTATTCAACATAGTCTTGAATTCACATCTAAATTTTCTGATATCATTAAAGATAAAACACAACTTCAACGATTCCTTGGTTGTCTCAACTATATTTCCGATTTCGTTCCCAATCTACGCCAACTCTGTGCTCCATTATACCAACGCCTCCAAAAGAATCCACTTCCATGGACTTCCAAACACACCGATATTATCTGGTTTCTAAACAAATTTTTGCCCGATGGCAAGCGCTTTTATCTGTTTTTGATTTTGATATTTAATATGTCAAAGGCTCTGACAACTCTCTTCCTGATTTCCTCATTCGTGAATTCTTACAAGGCAATGAGAAAGTCACCACAGTCCACTCCGCAGAAGACTCAAAGACCACAAGATTATGCACTCAAAACACTTCCTCCGGTTCCAACTCAAAATAAATTCACCCCATTGACATACTCAGATGTCATTACTCATACCAAAGCACTACCAACTACGCCCATCCCACTCACCACAAATTACGCCCAATCAGATCCCGCTTACATATCCCACCCTACCACCGAGCATATTCATCTGACCCACTTTACTCAAACACCACCTTATGACGCACTCCAAAAACACGTCAGTAAAACATTTCCCCCAAACTCATTTTGGCTCGATGACCCACTCAAAACCCAACGCTTCTATGAACTCATCCTCATCGACACCCATTCCGCCACCATCACTCATACCAATGACAAAACCAACCCTTCCCAGATCGCATTTTCTAAATGTGTCATCCAAAACGTCATTGACTCATCTCATGGTCCAATTCATGGACTCCACACACATTTTCAGTCTCATTCAACCCACCTGCATACAACTACCACGACTACCAACTTGCTTGGTTTCACACATTCCTTTTTCGACCATTCACTCATTCATGGTTCATGGTATTCCACAATACTTGCCCGACTACTCTACCCACCTGGTTCTATGACTGGTGGAGAAAGTATGGTGCCTCTCCCCAAATCCTACCACTGTCGCTCACTCATAGCTACCAGACTTGGTGCGCCAAGTACACCAGCCCCACATTCAAAAAATCCCTCCAATTCCACCGCTCCTTCAAAATCCCTTGGATCTTTTGCTGGAGCTTCGCCATTACCAAAATTCATCCAGACGATTTTCCATTCTCTCTCATACGCGTCTTCAAAGTCAAATGGTGGCCTAAATTCAATAATGACCTTGCTTCAGACAAGGTTATCCTACATTTTCTCACCACCAGCACTTTGACTCCCGTCCTTCCAACCTCACCTGTTCCATCCCCAACTATCCTGCTACCACGAACTCCACCTCCCAAATCACCGCTCCACCTCGCACCTACGGATGAGGAAGATGATCTTCAAAGCTTCCTGCAATTTCAAAAATTCAAAAAAATGCAACAACAATACCGTCAACATTCCCCAACCACATCTACTTCTACATC